>JAWWEQ010001940.1:0-62816 GCA_035583055.1 Torymus tubicola
TAAAAGATCTAGGGGGCGGCACGTTGAAAAAAAAAATATTGGGAAATAAGGGACACCCTAATATATATATATATATATATATATATATATATATATATATGTAACCCACGATTGTTTTTTCCGCTGCTATTGTGCTTTTCTTTTGCGCGAGTGGAAGCACAAAACTTGCTATACAATACACACGTATACATATACACATCGTCAACAAACCACTCAGCGAGTTAAAGTTCTTCGTCACCTCGCATATGTGAACCGCTTCGTATACACAATCTAATCTTCTCTCTCTCTCTCTCTCTCTTTCTCTCTTTTTTGCGGAACGACGAATTTAAAAATTGTTTTCTACCAACTCTCTGCGCGCGCTTCTTGGCTAAATTATATATACCCGAACGAAAAGTCCAAACGACGATGTATGAGTCATACGATGATTGTTGCTGCGCTCGCGCATAATGAGAAACGCGGGAAGCGAGTATAACGTTGTTATATATATACACGTATGTATGTATATATTTTTCGCTGCGATGGAAAATTCATCGTGAACGCGAGACGAGAGACGCCGTGGTAAGGTAGTAAAGTGCGAAAAATGCTAGTCGTTAAAAGTAAGAGGATGCTAGTGCCTGCGTATTGTGGAAGTTTATTTCGGATGCGAAATAGTAAATATTAGGGCAAGTTTTTCTTTTATATACAAAAATTGTAAAAATAAAACGAAAACATATTATAGGAGAGTATAAGGTTTGCGTGTTTTCATTGTTGAGTAAATATAAAGAGAGAAAAAAAATGTCGGTATATATACATATATACGCGCAGAGCTAGGTTTTTAGTGTGTACGTTTCGAAAGATAAGGTTGTGTGGCGCGAGCTTCGAAGGATAAACGGAGAAAAGCCGTTCTGGGAATGGAGTAATTACTTTTTGAGATACGACGTGTTTCTAGTCTACTTCGAGAGTATATATATGCGCCGGCGTATATACTGCAGAAAGTGTTATTTCTTCTTGTGTTATACTCTAGTTTCGAGAACCGACGCGCGAATCGACAGGCTCGTGTCGATTGAATTGGAAATTAGTTTAATTTAAAGTTTTACCTATTTATATAAAATCATTATAAACTAATTCCCTCAACCAATATATAAAATAAAAATGATAAAATTATTACTACATAAAAAAATTTTCTTTCCATTTACTGTATATTCCTAACGTTTTTCGCTTTTTCTTTATGTTACAGGTGAGTCGCAAACTCCATTCAACTTTCATCGCTTCTTATATACATCGTAAGTCAAATAGAAAAGTTGAACAAACTAAATTCACCCCAGCGAAAAGTTTATAAATAGCGCATAACACATAGTATACACACATACACACACTCCATCGGAGATAACTCGGAACTCAAACGCGTTGGGAAAGATAAGTGCTTTCGGAAATTTTACAACACCTCTGCAGCAGCAGCAGTAGCAACACTATAACACAAAGTAAAACACAAAACAAAAAAAAAGAGAGCAGCAAAAACAAAAGCTCCCACCACTTTATCACACCTCTCCACCTCTATATATCCTCAAATATTGACCCTATACACTACACTTACAGGCGTCCTCGCGTTATATATTGTTATCGCGAAATTTCCCATATATCGAAAATTTCCGCGACGAATGTCACTGCGCGTAGAGTATATATATACACACTGGCCTCTACACGCATGTAAGTGCTTCGCAAACATACTCTTACCTCGGTCTTCACACATCCATCGACACGTCGAAAACACACCATCCCCTATTTCGATATAAAAAAACGAAAGAAAAAAAAATAATAATAATTCATACACGACGATGTACACGTCCCAAGGGATTGTAACGTCGATATAGATACATATATATATATAAAAAGTAGGATGTGAATGTAGAGACCGATGTATATACTGGCTCGTATATATATATATATATATATATATACAAGAGAGCTGCCTACCTTATACCTTCTCCCTCTTTCTCTCGCGCATCGACGCGTGGGGGCGAAAGGAGGAGAGCGGCGGCGTCGGCGGCGGCGGCAGGCCGCGCACCGAGAGAGCGCGGTCAATTCAGTCGGTGCACGGGCGCCTCGCCGCACGCATATATATATACACAGCTCTGCGTTCGTTTGCAGGACCGCGTCGTGGTTTTTTTTAGTAAATAGTATACATATACATCAATTGAAGATAAGGGTCCCCCGTTGGCGACAGGTGGTGTTTGGTTGTTTGTGATGTGGTGGTGAGGAGAGGCAGGGAGAACGTGACGTATCTAGGTAGGTGTTGTTGTTGTTGTTGTTGTGTGTAACAGGAGATGAATGGGGATGATTGTCAAGTAGATTGTTAATTTAAGGTAGTACATTGTTGGTGGTATGTATGGTTAGGGTAATAGTATTAAGAAGTTAAAAAGATACTGTGTGCAAGTGGACATTATACAAGAGTGGTATATACAAATCGGTATAATTGTATTAAATTCGAAATTATATATATATACGTATAGCTCGAATACTCAGTCGTTTAGTAATATGTCAATCCCGTTAACCCTTGTTACGAAAAGTTCAAACATCCACTTTCACCAATTCGATTACGAATTCTCCACCCCACTTGATATTATACACCACTACTACCACCACCACCACGTGACTCGCTTTGACTTTTACCGGCCGTTTCAATTGCAACCGCGCTGCAGGTGCAATTGACGATGCTCCGACTTGACTACGCGCCGCGCCGCTTATTAATTTTTACTATCGCGCTCGTGTATATATATACTGTATACACGCCTCTGTGCTATAAAACTACCGTCGATTCATATTACAAATCTCCCGCGCCTCCGGCACACGCGAATTTTCTCCGATCCTCGTCCGTGTGCCAGTTTCGTTTTTATATCGCCGGTCTTTATATATATATATATATATATATATACATATATATACATGCGACTGTCACGATTCAAGGCTGCTGTACAGTGCACGTCGAATCTCCGATCTTGGTTGTACTTTTTCGCCGGTAAGAAAGAGAGAGAGAGAGAGAGAGAAAAGGTGCTATAGACTTGTATATATATGTATATATATATATACACAGAGAGACGGTGTGTTTTGCGAGATGCAAAAGAGCAGAGTGGAAAGCGCGCGCGGGGAGAAAGTTGCTTTGTGCATAGAGAATATCGACAGGTCTAAGACGCGCGCGCGCTGTGGTGCGGGAAAAATCGCGTGCAGTGTAAGCTGAAATGTATGTATGTGTGTGTGTGTGTGTGTGGTTCTGTGTGTGAGGTAAATTTGGTTTGAAGTAGTATACGGGTGATTTGACGGCGTTGATGCGATAAGGTGTGCAGGAAAAATAGTGGGAATTGAAATGAAGATTTAATCTTAGGTGCTTTTTTTCGAGAAAATGGTTTTAATGAATGTAGTTGATGTTCAAGGTTGGTTGTTGTTGTTTGATATGTATAACATTGAAAATTGATTAAACTAGATTGTTTAAAAGCTTATTAGGAATGATAAATAATGGAAAGAAATTCGAATTTAAACAAATAATTTAATATATTACTCCAAAAATATAATTTTCCTATAATTTAAACATAAATTTATGAAACTTACAACAATTTTTCAAAATTCGAATGATCATTTTTTTTTTATGTAAATAATATTTTTTTTGTAACAGAAGAAAGTTGTTAACCTAAATCTAGAATATTTTTTCGATTTTTACAACATTACCATGAAATTACCATTTTTCGAGCAAAATTAACGATTAAATCTCGACATTCCAGTTAAAAAAGAATTTGCATTAATATACCCACTTCAATACACTACACACGACCTTTTCGCGCTTTATACACATACACCAACATGACCAGATAACTCACCAAACACACCAAAACAAGGAGAAAATTTCAGTAGCAGACCAAACCACTTACCCTGGCAATAAATTTCGAGGCACTAAAGCCCACCTCGGAACAGCCGCAGCATATAGCATCGTGTGCCAGGCCATCTCTCCTATCGTCTCTCACCAGCCATCCTCCACTTTAACCCTCCCGCGAGGAAAATTAATTCGCTAGAAAGCCTGCCTGCGCCACCGTGGAAAAGCCCAAAACTCAACCGTCCGTGCGAAATCGCAATCAGTCGCTGCCGCAATATGTGTATATATATATATATATATATATATATATGTAACGACTAGGTCGCGTGCAAGTCCGCAGGTCGTATATACGCGTGCGACGACCCCTTCAGCCTTAAGAAAGGCTCTTATCGAGCTAAAAGATAACGAACAACGCGTATGTGTATGTGTGTGTATATATACACGTCGCGTGAGTAGTATTAGCAGCGCGTGGAATTTCCGGATCGATGCGCGTGTGTGTGTGTGTGTGCGAGGTTCCTCATTGCTAGTGGGTGGGTAATGAACGGGGCTTATATATATATGGGAAGCATTAGAGGTCGAGGTTTATAGGTGGGAGGGTTTTGGTATGGAGGGTTTTGTATGAAAATTGATGGGTAAGGATTTATATGGTTATATATATATAGGGGGTGGTTATTGAGTGGAATTCGGTTGGGTCTGATCGGTATTGGTGATTTTTATGCGGGTATTATTGGTTGTGAAATTGAGCTGAGAGGGTGGATTTGGTTTATTGGTGGTGAGAGAGAAATAAATTGCTCGTGTGTGTGTATTGATTGAGTATAATAAGCCCTTTATGTACTTTTCATTAATGGATATTAAGTAAGGAAATGTTGATAAATAATAATACAGCAATATAGAAATTTTAATTCGATTCTTATAATTATTTTAATTTTCTCGGTGATATTTGGTTCCTTACGACATCCAACGACGTCATGTACGCAATTGCACTTTTTATAAGAACTATAAGGTGTTACTGTAGGGTTCCTTTGAAGCCCATATATATTACAATTATAGTATAATAATTCAATTTTCAAAATGATATATCATTACTGGGAAATCACACATCGAACCTACACCAAATAATTAAATACTTACTCCGCTTTAATTGTGCGTATAGATCACTGGAGGTAGTCATACACGCAGACACCTGCAATTATCATTATCTAACCTAAGGAAAAGTACTTATATGAGATTTATCCGATACTTTTCTCCCCGCGGCTAACGTTTCTTTTAACTCGATTAGATAAACGAGATTGTTAACCGCGATTGTTACATGTTACGAGTTGCTCTTATATATATATGTACACTTGTATATCGCGATATATCACTGCGAAAAATGCGTCTCGAATAGAGTGTGATTATATATCAGGGAGTTGGTTTTTCTGAATCGAATATTTTTGCCAGGACAAAAAGGCAAATTGACGCTCTTATATCTCGTTAATTTTCCACTGTCGACAATTGCCGATGCATTAAGCGGCGCAATCGCGCGCAGCGCTAAGCGCGTGTATAAGAAACTATTAAATGTTCAACGTTTATTCATTCTCGGGAAGAACAAAAAGTTGCATTTAAATGTTGGCTTTAGCAAAAACAAAACCAACATAAACCCATCAGCAAAAGTAATTAATTTTTACAGGACGCGGCGATTCATTTGCAACCATGTTCATTTAAAATTTCAATTTGTATACCATCATATATATAAATAATATATAAAGAGCTCTCATGCGATTATGTTAATTACGATATCAAACGTGAGCGAAAATTAAATTTTCTTCAATTTTCATTGAACAACATCGTTGCACGCGCGCGTTAAATAAAATTCTTCCAACGTATATATCAATCCTCCTTCGATCCGATATATAACCGTGGTTATAAATATTCTTTAAAAAAAAATGTGTATAAATTCACGCGCTTTTTATTTATGCATATGCACACAGAGCCGTCTCTTATACACACGCGCCGCATATGCTTATTCATACAAGACAAATATTCATCGCATTCCGCGCGATATCGATAACGCTTTAATCCTCGCAATGATCATGTTGATCGTTCGCTATACATAAGAAAAAAAGCCACGGTATCCCGCAAAAAAAGCGAACGCTATATCTATATAAAACAACATGCCACATACTGCACTACTTCTGTAAGGATCTCACGGGCAGTAGTAGCCGAAAATAAAAATCCTATATATATACGTGATCGCCGTAAACCTATTTTCGAAAACCTATAGGTGAATTATACCGGAGAACGAGAAAAACGGCGAACGAATGTATATATACGACGGTTGGTAGTGTGTGTGTGTGTTTCCAGAAACCTAACGCTATATACTCGCTTATAAATCAGGCGAAAAACGAGGCTCTTGGCGGAAAACGGCGAAATGACAAGCAATACACACGTACATATATATATATATATGTATACGTGAACGAGAGAAGTCAAGTTTACGCTTCGGAAAGCGGCAAGTGAGAGAGAGAGACTCGTTCGACTCGATACAACACACATACATATATATATATGTATATAGATACACACACACATGCGGCGCGCACAACAGTTATGCGGACTATTTCCTCAGCGAGCGGCGACGGCAGCGGTGGCCTGAACGAACGAGCCGTGCCGCCGCAGCAGAGCGAGCGATGAATAAAAGAACTGTATATGCTTTATCGCTTTATGTGCATGGAGGCTGCGTATGTGTGTATGTGTGTATATATATGTGAGATCAACGCATGTGCATTGATTCCTAAGAATGTACTCCTTTTCCTTCCACGTATATAGATATATATGTAATAGGGAAAAAAATCGGACTTGGTGTGGATTTTTTTCGATGTGTATATAGGCAGCGATGCACGTATACTATATATTCGTAATCGGCACACGCGCTCGCCGGGGAAAGTCGCGCGCGAGCAGGTAGTTTGCCCTCGAGCGTATATATATATACGAGAACGCTAAACTGCGGATGTCGACGGTGCATGCATGCGCGCAATGAGCGAAAATGACTTCTGGTCGATATATGTATAGACGAGAAAAAGGGAAAGAGGGGTTAGGTGACGTAAGGGTTTGATCTTTCTTTTTTGTTTTGGGTGGGTGTGAGGAGAAGAATATATCTGTGGCTTCGAAGCGTAACAACATAAGTCCACTTTTGGAGTTTCGGAGAAAAATGGGTTTCAATGTTCAAACTTATTCATAAGATTGGAATAAACGAGATAGGCTGCGATACTGTACTAATCAATTAACACATTTAAAACAAATATTTACACGGTGGTATGACAAAGTTATGCATTTTCTCCTTCGTGAAAATTCGAAAAAGTATGAAGTTATGTCGTTATACCGGGAATTTGGACTTATCTAATTTTTCGATCATTTTCGTTAATTTAATTATGAATTCCGATAAAAAATAACAATTAATCAACGAATAATTATGTTAAAAATAATACAACTTGAATTCACGATAAATTAAAAAGTATTTTTTTTTTTATTTTGTAAATGAACAAATATTATGAACTAACTTTCAAAATTCTCACGTTTATGTACTTAACGTTGGTAAAATTATAAATTTTATCTATAATTATTGTATATATTTTATATAAAAATAATTTTTATATTCAATTTGGTTGGATAAAATAAATCAGTGCTGGACTTATGTTGTTATGCCGCGCACTAAATTTGAAAAATTGACTTATGTTGTTACGCTTTCTGTATATCGTATAGCTTTAGGGTAATATTTTAGCTACTACTGACAGTTTTAAATGAAAAAGACCCATTTAAAGATCGTAAATCCAAAGTTTTTCCGATTTTCAAAAAAAATGGACTTATGTCATATGCCTCGGAGCCACAGATATACGTATATGTAGGGAGTTTTTGGTTGGTATATATGTATTTTCTTATGGAAATCAGGGTGATTAGGATCTGAGAGAGAGAGAGAGAAATTACGTAAAAGTAGACGTAATTTTTTTTTACACAGATGTATATATAGGTATAACAGAAAAGAAAACTTTCTCGTTATGCTAACTCGGAGAGAAAAGTTTTGGTGGACACACCCGGAGAGAGAAAGATATTTCTGATAAAGAACAAAGGAAAGTCGAATATTAGGTTACAAGGTTTGTAACATTTAAAATATATAAAAGTCCACAACCCATCAAAGTAACAGGACAGTGATTATATACTTCTTCAACGAAATATTGTAAACCTAATTACTTGTCAAGCTTTATAAGTTCTATCCCCTTCCGGTTTCCGTTCACTCGCTACCTCTCTTTTCCTTTTTTTTCCCATTTAATCACAAATCGAATCGTTAAATTGCACGTCGTCGTCCTCTCCTCGTTCCCGCGATCCCATAACCTCACAGCGGAAGCGAAAGAATGTGCCGCGCGCGATGACAATTTCATTCGGTGCGCGCGCGATTCCTTGGAAAACGTTCGCCGCGGCCGACGAACTTGGCACAGAGAGAGAGAAATCGAACGATCTATATAACTTCCCCCCCCCCTGTCATTATCGATATATACTCTTGGTATTTACGCTACTTACGTGTATGTGTATTATATCGACATATACGTGCACTCGTTGAGAGCAAACAAATTCCGGTGTATTTAACCGCTGTTACTACCGCGTCGCGCCGGAAAAAAAAGTAACCGCGCGCGGAAGGAGATTTATTCCTTCCGAGAAGCGCATGGTATGTATAGTTATATAAAGTTTCTTTTATTTAAATGAATAGGTTGTTCTTTGTGTTTTGAGGCTATCTTGGAATATATATATGCAGGTGAATATAACATACGAAAAATCGCTCAACGCGTGTGTATATATTTATATATATATATACAGTATGTGCCACTTTCGAAAATCGCGCGCGCGCGTATATACCGCTCGAAAAGTGTGTTATTTCGTATCTGAATTTTTATGTAATCCACTCTGTGTGGTATGTAAAAACGAGCGCGCGTATATACCTACTTTTGTTAAGAGACCTCAAATATTTGAAGTGCAGGCGAAGAATTTCAATTTTTTTCTTTTTTTTCGGAATTATGTATTAGTCAAGTTTAAAGGGAGAAAAAGAAGCGCGCCGAGATGGAGGTTAAAGAATTCTTCTCGTTTCTTATATTATAAGTCTTTTAGAAAACAATGTCAGTGTGGGTATATACTTGAGTTATTAACTTTTTCAATTTCAAATTGTATTTAAGTTCAAGACAGACTAGAAAAAAAAAAGAAATTACCTCTTCGGTTTCCTTTTCGAAAAGAACAACAATGCTGCAGCAACTTTTTCACACGAACGGCCAATTTCTTTTCGAATTATTACTTACGAACTCGCAGTACCGCAACAATTTTCAAACGCCAAATTTGCATAAAATTATAACTTGAATGTATACGTATATATATGAATTTCACGCGCCCCCGCGCGTATATATATATACTATCCAATATCCCATTGATTGAAAACTTTCTCACGGCTCTCTGAAAACAAAGCAACGCAAAGCGATATATATCCCTTCGGTAAACTTTTAATTTTACCGCGCAAAACGAACGTACATACGTATAGAGGAGAGCAAAAAAATCCTTCGCCCACATTTTACAACATGAGAGACTACAATTTTTCTGACCCCCGGTGGTAAAGTGCGCACGGGAAAACCACACATGGCAGGTTTCCTCGCTGCTGCTGCTGCTGAGAAGCGAATGCAAATGTGCACACATGTACAGAGATTTGTGTAAAATATATATTTGCCGTGCGCGTGAGAGATTCGTTTAGAGAACACGTGTGTGTATATTTACGTTATAGGGCGCGAGAGTTGATGAAGTAATTAAACCGCTCGAACTCTCGTTGTTTCGTTATGTATGCGTATATACATTCGATTTGGTTTGTTAAGCGCGTTGTTGGTTGACGTACTTTTGGGACTATGGCGATTCCCTGGATTGTTTCGGTGTTTCGATTGGAGTTTGTAGTATATACACGCAGGTGATTTCGAGTATATAAACGTGCCTCTGTGGAGTGAGGTTGGAGTGTCGAGAGATTAGTGTAGAAGCAGAGGTCGGGAACGTAAATTGTTTTGTTCGAGAATTTATATATGAGCTTTTTGCTTTCTAAAATGTTTTTGTTTATAACAACAACAACAACAAAACACACATTTTATTTATCGAATGATGATCGATTTAAAAATGATGATATAGTGCCGATCTAAAAATACGCACGAAACGCCATTACCCATTCGCGTATAATTCTCTCTCATTTACTTTTTATACGATAAATCCTATTTATCATAAACATGGCGAACTCTCAACTTTTTACAGTCAACGTGTCTGGATAGTCTTTTTTTATTTGTATCCCCACTTATCGTCCATAAATAAACATTGCCACTACTGCTGCTGCTGCTCTTTAATCTTTGAAAAAGTCCACAAGAAACTTCTCCTTCTGAATACCAATAGCGTAAAGCTGACGTGAACTCGAAAATATTTTCGAAGTCAATAAATAAAGATTCACACGACGACACGGTATTTCCCGAATACATTAGTCCCCAAAGTATAATTACTAAACCTATTATTATTATTATACTTTTAACGACCGACACGTTCCTAAGTGCAGCATTTATATATATATATATACACACCAAACGTGGAAAGTGAAAACCTTCCGCCCACATAGAGCAACTCAATCCTCTTCCTCTCCCATCACACACACTATACCACTACTACTACAAACTATCGTCGTACAGCTGCGAGCTCTCATATATATATATATATATATACACCATCGCATCGTGCGCTGAATACGCGCGTCAAGCGTACGCGCGAACGAGTAATCCATTCCGAATGGAGGATAATTGCGATCGGATGGCTCGAGTCGCGTCGCACATGTCGTAGCAACGTGTGCGCGGACGTATACGTATATATACGTGTACCTATACGTATGGCTAACTGCGCTTCCGTTTTTCGCCAGTCGCGTTTATTGATATTCGATCGGCGATTGGAAGGGAAGGAGAGGCTTTTGTTGGCGCGCTATATGGCGTGATTTCGTATATATCGACGCGACATGTATAAACGATGATGGGGAGGAGAGAGAGGATGGATTGTTTTCGAGTGTGTGTAGGTGGATGTGATAGGGAAAGGTGGCAAGTGGATGAAAAATCTTGAACGACACGTGATGAATGTTTTATCATTGGATGAATGATTTGTGAGATGATGTGTATATATGTATATACGCAGGAAGGAAAAATCTTAAACGTATTGTATACCTGAAGTTTAGGGTTATTGTTGAATGTTATATATAGGTATATAACGGTTTTGGAGTTTGGCATTGTTCGTGTAGTATGTAATAGAATAATGCGCGCATTTTACTTTGAGATATAATATACTGTGTTTTTCAACAATTTTGTCATTAGCCGTTTGTCTTTAAAGAACTTCCATGTAAATGAAGACATTAAACGTATATCACGAATTAGCCGCTGATTACACGTTTCTCTAATTCTCTTTTGAAACCACCTGATGCTCGGTAATTCCGTACAGTCGTAATAGATGTGTGTTACAATCGCTAACTTTGGCATTCCTTGATAACAAGAAATATGTGGTCTCGGTATCGTGGGTGATGTAAAAATGTTTATTAAAGTATATACAATGAGCTCGATTCCACTTAATCATATTCAATTAAATATACATGTTAAGCGAAGAATACATTTTAGTATAGTGTGCATCCATATATCACTATACTAATCCTTACAGAGCGAGCGCAATAAATATTTTTTGTCTTGCAATGCAAATTAGATTATGATTATAAACTTGGGCTTACATAAATTGTCGGTGCACTCTATATCATGCCTATATGTAAGCCGTATAATATACATAGACACTAAAAGCTTATATAAAAATCGTTTTTACAGTTGTATTTATAGGTAAGATACCATAAATATGCAATGGTACTCCACTTTTAGTGACGTTTTTACAGCCACCTCGGATTAATGATACTAACTTTCTATATATCTAGGCGCATGAACCGACGCGCAATTCATCGCGCAAGTATACATATATACATCCCACACGTGGCTCTCCATCTAACTCAACTTTACACACTCGTCTTTTTTTTACACCCCCAGATGTATCTATATTCATACAAACACTCTGTCATATTATTTCATTTTTTGTATATATCACAGGTGTATAGGAATAGTTTCAAAGAGTTTTGCGCACGTTATATCATTATATACTTGAGCACGAGACGCTCCTCGTCTTTTTACCGACGTGCAAAAATCGAAACCCCTCTCGATACTTTATAATGCTCTTCGTGGAACGTGCGCGGTATACGCAAGCGCGCAATTAAGCAATCAAACAATTCGAAAGGCAAATTCAGTTGGCTTGGCGCATAATGACCCGACGTCGTCGGTGGCAACGGCGATTGCGCGTATAGATTCCTCAATGAGGGGCTAAAAACTTTTTACCTGCGCAGATGCGGTTCTGGTTTTATAGCTTCTTTCAGTTCAATTCTCTCACACGCAAGTTTTTCCAATTGCTATATATACTGTGGTGGTACGAGTAAACCTTCTGATACTATGATTTAATTATATTAATCGACGATCGAGTATAATTCTTCTGGCGATTAGTTTGGATGTATATATAGGTATATATGTATACAATGTACAAAAGCACGAGCGGCTATCATAAACCCGCGGCTAGCTCAGACTTTCTCACGTGCGCGTTTCGCTTTTAATTAGACGAGCAATTTACGATCGTCCGCGCCGCCTAGTAATACTCATTGCCTATATATAAAAAAATCTCTCGATGTATGTACACTCGAAATAATCCCTCGGTGTACGTATATTATACATCAATATAGTAATAGTAATATAGTAATAGTATATGTACATGTACACAGTAGACTTTGTGTATATCCTCCACAGCGCCAATAAAACTCACGGCGAGTGACATAATGCGCGTTATACGGGCAAGCCTCTAATTAAACCTATAGCACCGAGTCGAAATATCCGCTCTCTCCTACATACTTGCATACATATGTATATACATATACACAGAGGATTACATACGCGTGGTCTTCAACTCTCGCGAAATTAACGATAAATTAGAGCAACAGCAGCGGCAGCAGCCGGCTGTATATAGCCACCGCTGCTGCTCTCCGAATTAATGCGCCACGCCTTATATATACTGCGGTAATTGTCGTCATGATCGTCGAGACGCGTGTATTTTGCTCGCTTTGCAACGTTGCATGTGTTTATATACGTAGAATCTTTATGTATGTATGTACATATATATATGTAGAGATGGATAACGGGACGTGTATATGTATACAGTGATTGGGAGAAAAGGTTATTTTTATACTTTATTCGAGGGCCGCGTGCGTCAGTTTTGATGGCGACTGATTTAATAAGTTTAGAGTCGTAATTGCGGCCATTACGAAAGATTTTAAAATGAGAAACGAGGCATTTAAGAGATATTAATTTCGGGGGAAATTATATGTACATGTGTGTGGTGGGTCGTGTTTGCTATATATATATACGTGTATAACGCCGCAGGGGAATAGAATTGTTGTTTTACGTAAGATTAAAGTGGTATTTATGCTATTGAACGTGTGCGGCTAAGTTTCGTAGAAAAAAAGAAAAAATATATATAAGTACTTAAAATTTTACTGTCTCGGAAATTTATTACATGGACTTATGACATATGTTCATATATATATATATACCATTGTCCAGTCTAAAGTTAGAAACAATTGTTGCCGACAACTATTGATTGAGCTATTCTCGAGTTTATTCGTACAAACAATAAATACGAACGACGTCCAGGCATATAAAAGTTATATGTATATTTTGCGACCTTATTATAACTCGTGAGTTGTTGTTGACATCTGTCAACAATTTCATTTCCGACATCTATTTCTGGTCTTTCGAAGGTCAATCCGATTATTTCATATAAGATACACACACACACACACACACACGTTTTAGTAACTTAATGTTACTAATAAACTTCTTAAACAAACCGCTCATCTTATAAATCTAGTTCAAACTAGTCCGTTTCTTACTGTACACAACTCTAAAAAAAAAAGAGAAGAACACTTGACTCATCGGTAATAAGAAAAAGAAAAGAACCTCATCGCGACAATCCCGTAACTACGGAAAACCACCCAGCAGCAGCAGTAGTAGCACCAGTTCTCTCATTCCTAAACGTCTTCTTTATTAACGTCCTCTCTGCCACCACAATAATCGGTCCTGCGCAACAATCCTCACCGCTCCCGTTATATCCATCCCCTCTTTCTCTCTTATATTAATATCCCTAGCTTCGCTAAAAACTCGAATTACGGGATAAAGAGAACGAGAGAGAGGGAACTGCGTCGTAATTGCGCTCTTCCGACTTCCCTCCTTCTCTTTCTCTCGCTCGTGTCCGAGTTTCGTTTCTTTCTCTCGTTCTCCTCTTTCCTTCTCACTGCAGTCTTATATACCTATACATATATACACTCGCATACACATATATACCTTTCTCTTTCCCGCTATACACACACTCCCTTAGCACTCGTGCGCTGTCAACTTATGACCGGAGAAAGCGCCTGCATAGCCACACGCATACGTCTATGTGTTTGTATCGAGATACTATAACTATATATGTATATATACAGTGTATATAAGTGTATGTGAGGAAAATGCGAAATCCAGTGCGTAACTCAAAAGTGTGCAGCTCTCGCACGAGCGCGCATAAATTTACGACGTACGGCGCGTGTCTGTACAATTACACGTGTGTGACGCAACGGAAGCGCACGCGTTTATTTATACGAGCATGAGGCGAAGCTTCTTTTTCTCTATACTCGATAATATACATTGTGTATATACTCCTGTTGCAAATGCGCGAGGGTAAGAGAAAAAGTCGTGCGCGTGTGGTACTTATGTTTTTGAGGCAAAAGTACGGAAGAATTGTTTTTTAGGTAGACAGTGGCGCCGGTGTAAACATAGCATTGAGAATTTTATTATTATAACTCGAGTGTGATAAAAAGGGAGAACAAAAACTATGTAAAAACAATCATATTTTCGGTCTTGTCGATTATACGTACGTGTATATATTATACATACGAGGGCGTAAAGTGTATATGTATACATGTTGAAGGAATTCATTCAGCGTGTCATTGACACCATTCCAACCGTGCGCGTATATACTTCTGTACAGCGTGTGTCGCACTCTCGCGTATATAATTAATAAAGAAGAAAAAAAAAATGAACTTGCACACACGCGTCTGATATAAATGCGCTTATACGGCATCACTCATTGGAAAAACATATTAAAAGATACGTTTCGGATATATACTTACATGCTGAATAAATATTTATAATATATATATATCGTCGTGTGCTGCAATAGGATCTGCATTGAAAAAGTGCATCGCATTATTCGCGCGTGAAAATAATATACACTTTAGCTTTTTTTCCACAGCTGATAAATCATTTCTTTTTTTTCCTTTATCCACACTTCGCATATTTTTTTTTTGTTACCACTGCACTTCTAAAGAGATATTTCACAAAGACAATAAAACAAAGTCAGAATACAGGACAAAAACTAGTTTCATCCGCTTCGCTTATTATTAATTCGTATACCTCAACTATCATCGTACAAAGACGCATCGCCGTTGTTGTAAAACAAAAAAAAAAGAAAAGAAAAGAAAAATCTACGAAAACGGTCGCCACCTTTGTATAGACATACGCTTATGCTTGCGCCATCGTCGTAGCTATACATGCTGCATTTTTCTTTCTTTTACACGCCGCAGTGTTTATATATATATACATGCTGCGCGTGGTAATCGCGCTCGCGCGTTATGTCAGCGCATATTACGCCGACGTGACCCTGAAATAATACTTCTCGACTGTGAGGAGGAAAACTCCATTGGTTGTCTTTCACTCATTATATATTTATACTTCCGACGTATAAAAGGGCCATGATAACCGCTCGTAACTTCCGCAAGTTACGTTATATATACACGAATTTCTGATCGTGAATTCCTTGTGTTAACAATTAATGTATAGATGTTTCGAAGCAACCACATATGTAAATTCAATTCGATTATTGCGATAATTCGAAGTAGCTGCACGTGTGAAACTTCGATGTCACGGTGGTGTATATATATATATGTATAAGCTTTATGTACACGAAAAGCATCGGTTGTGTACGTTGCATCAGGCGCGCGTAACAACAACGCGCGTTAACCCAATTTACTTTGAGTAATACACTCGTGTGCGCCGGTGTGTATAGAGAGAGATCGCGCGATATATAATTTCGATGATCGAGAGATTGAGCGATGATGATTTTTATATGGTAATGAGAGTGAGCTGCAAGGATTATATATATATGTAGTTCCACGTAATAAGCAATTTTTCTAGAATACAATACGCGCGTGTATATGTATTGTTGTTGATCGAAGGTGTATAAGAGATAGGATGTAATTTCAATATAGTTGTTGCTGCAGAGGTTTATATCCTTGACACCTATATATATATTGTAAGCTGAGTATATATAAAAACTTTGAAAAAGTAGAAAGCTTGGGGAGAGAGAAAAAAGAAACTAGAACGACGCTTAATACGGACAAAAACACTATGCGATTACTTCCTTCGTATATTTTCGGTTACCTTCGTCGACCAATTTTATACCTTTCCTCATTTCCAATTCATATTCCACTTATCCACCTCATATATATACACACCAAAAGACGACGACCTCACTCCAAAATCACTGCGTTTACCAACAACGACGTGATCTCTCGCGAACCATATTATACGCAGGCGACAGTTGCGACCAAACGTAGGCATATATATAAATACATCCCATCTTCGCGTCGTTCCAGTCTCGAGTCTTAATGGATCGAATGCTATGCAGGACGTTTCAAAACACACTTTACCTTGCATCACTGCGTGAACGACTGAGAAATCCGTAACGCACGAGCGTTTTAAGTACGGCGATTGGATTCGCGTGAGTTGCGTTGGGGATATATATCGGACGACGAACGGTATATATATGTAAACCGTGGAGGTGGCGATCAAAGGGTATTGTAGTTGTGTATGTATATAATAAGGAAGTGATTCGAGGTGTAGAAGTATATATGGAATGATATAATTTTGATAAATATATCGTACATTTTGGTTGGCTGAAATTGGGTGAGAGAGATATGGGAGAGGTAAATGTAGAATGATCGGTTCGCGAAAGGAAGAAAAATGGATGATTGTAGCTACTGGTAGGGAGAGGGATTCTTTTATGTTGCTTTGAGAATACGAGGTTTATAAATTTCTTCATAAATAATGGTTCACGCATTTGTATCGAGTTCTCGAGGTATATACCGTCGGTTCTGGTAAATTATTTAACATATTTCAAATATACATATATATATACCTGTTTTATATATATATAAGTGGGATTGCGAATGAAATCACAACAACGTGGCCAAATTTTGAAATGGAAATCATGCAACGGCAATTATATTCGCTATATATATATATATATATACACCGAAGAAGGAGAGATATAGAAACGATTTCTCGCTCAGCTAGATATAGCGGCAATTCTGGAATAAGTCTGTAGTAATCGGCGAGAACGAAACTTTTCCACGGCTGCACATTTCAATCTTCATCCATAAATATATATTTCAATTTCACGCTGTTCGCCTATACCTTCTTTTCTCTCTCTTCTATAACGCGGTTCCCGTTCCAACATCTTAAATGCACAAAATCTAACGTTCACCTTTATATTACCCAACCCAACCAACCAACCTTAATTTTCAATTAAAAAAAGAAGAAGCAAAAAAACTACTACACAACACTAATTACAAATCTAGTCCAACCCGATTGACCCCATCAATCGCCCGTCTATACACACGCACACCCAAAAACGCATCCGCGATTTTCCCCAACTCTCTCTTCCTCAACCATTCTACATCACCACTTGCATATTAAAAAGGATAGACACGCACACATATACACATACAACACCGTATCAAAGTATACGTATATACCTCTATATCCTATAGAAGCCCGTTATACTTACCTTTCAAGCGTTCTCGCGCGCGCGTACTCGATGAACCGTGCTGAATCGCAATTTGACGCGGCGATTTTGCATTGTGCGGCAACGGTGCTTTCCTCGCGCAGGTGCGTATACGCGCGTTCGGAAAATTGCTGGGGATCGGATATGCTATAGTATAAGGATTACGGTGCGATGTATATCGCTTTTCGATCGTGCGTTATAAGAGGGATGAACGGTTAGCGTGGGTGTGTGTGTGTGTATGTGGATATATACAGTATTGTTTAACCAACGGTATATATATATCGATGGATGGTTAGTTGCAGAGTGAAGCGAAAAATCAGTGGTTTAAGGTCGAGAGTTGCGCATTGGTAGCAAAAGATAGAGATTAGTGTTGCATATCTATACATATAGTGATTGTTACGTTTGGTATAAATTTTTCGGTACCCGCACCGATAGTATAGCGAATTACAATTCGTACAGTTGTAATTGCGTAACGGTTACAACGCTTATGTATACGTATATGTATATAACTCACGCGTATATAGGCATATCTGAACCTAATGAGATCAAAGCACGAATAATTCCGATCGTTTCTCTCTCTATAGCTAACGAACAGTTTTGCACGCAGATAATACACTCTTCGCATTCTTCCTCACCGTATACATATATACTACGCGTAGACGGCTATTAATTTTCTTCACGCTCCGCGATATAAACTCTCAAATGAATTTTCCATAACATTAGTTCGTGAAACTGTAATTCCGGATTCCCCGCTCGTCTTTCCTCATGATTGTACGTATATATATATCGTACGTACATCTCGCGTATATATACGCATCATATAAGCATCGGCGATTACACTTTTTACACGCGGCCGCCTCCTAATGGGATTTAATCATCCACGCCGCCTCTATCCTCGTAAAAACGTCGTCGTCCCACGCGCGCGCGCCCGCTCGCCTTTTAAATTACAGACAAAAACGCGCCGCTAAACACACATTAACCGACCAGCCGTTTACGGACGTTATACACCCCGTAAAAAAACGCCGCGCGTAGAGAGAGAGATTACCTAACGCTTATACTCTCTCTCTCTCTCTCTCTCCCTTCTTCTGCTTTTTATCGCTCGTGACATAACAATCAAAGCTCATCCGTGATTTACGAGCGTAGACGCGGGTATATGGCGCAGAAAGGACGAGATTTTAATCGTCCACGTGTAGAGATGTCGCGCACACGGTTCACATGTGAGAGTAAGCGGTTTTCGGTCATTAGTTAAATAATTCTTCCAGGAAGAAAAATCTAGTTACTGCTGGGAAACGTGACCGTAGCCCATCGTCGTGTTACTCCTGATAAAGGGGTCGTAAAAAAAGGCAGCAGTAGTGGGAGGTGAAGACAAATGGATTATCACACGCGCGCGCGTTTCGAGTATTTTCTTTTCTTTTTTCAGAATGGAATGTCACACGTTGGAATGTGTCACGCGCGCCAAGTGAGCGAGAGACGAATGAATTTTTCAGAGCGGAAAAGCAAGCGTGGAAGCGGCGAATTTGGCAGTAAAATGCGAAACGCGTAAAATCAGCGAATGGAAAATGGCTGCGGGTTCTCGGTCGTTATCAGCGTTTGGCACGCATGAGAGAGAGAGAGAAGAGATAACAACCGTTGACACTTGTAAAATCTCAGAGTCGTATATACGAACCATTGCCGAATAAACATTTACGCGACGTTCGATAATAACAACTGCATTGTTCGTGGTCGTTAACTCTGATATTACGCGTATATATAATAGTCCTCTTGGTATAAGCGTGTATACAGCAGCCACCGCGTGTTTTTTTTTTATTATTAAAAGCAATTTTGTCGAGACGACGAAATCTAGGTTATCGGGCAACCGCGTACGTACGCGTATATATAATAATGTAAGGGCACGACGGAACCATAATAGCCCGGCAGTTAGACTGTAAATTTTATAGCGATTTTTATGATAAAAATGCTCGTGCGCATAGCTCCTGCGGCCTCACTCGACCTTGTCATTATCCGATAATTCGAGTAAATCTCTTGTACGAGTAGTCGTATACGAGTATGCTTATAGAATTTCCCAGCCGGTGTATGTATATGTATGTATATAACGTGTGTCTGGATGGATTGTATTCTCACGATTGTCTGTAATAATTACGGGGAATTATTATCCATTTTATAACGTATATATACACCTGCTATTAGTAGCGTGTATATATAACGTATTATTGTAAGTTCATTGTGGCTTTATAATGTTATAAAAGGAACGCGAATAATACGTAAGGACAGAACTCGACGATATGCTCTTGTGTGCGTAGTCCGACAGATTTCAAGATAAATTTAGACCAGACCAAAAATAAGGTATTTCTGTGATAAAAAGAAAAAGAACTGAACATACCAATGTCAAATCGATGTAGTAAGACTTAAATATAGGCTAATGAGTTTTCTGATTTCTCAAAAAAAAAAAAAAGAAACACCAATTTCTCAATATAGAATCATTTCAAAACACACCGATGGCGCTCGCAACCTCGTATAGCCTTACAACTGAACTACTTAACAAATTACAACTATATATATTCCCTCGTGTAACTTAAGCATCCAAACGCACGAGAACGCGATTTTCCTCACCTTAACTTCTCTGCATCTTTGCACAACCATCTTAGCTTGGTTAAAAATCACTCTCCCGAGTAAATTATGCCACAGACGGTGCGCGCGACCAATACGCATTACTCCTCCTTCCACTACTCACCACACTTGTATATATGACGAAAGCCGCGTTGTCGTCGTCGTCGTATACCTATATATATATATATATAAACTTACCTCTCGTCGGTCAGTCAAACGTGTCGCGCGCGTGCGCATAGCTGCGCAAAAACGACACAGCCGTAAGTACGACTACGCGACGCGACGCTCCTTTTTCGAAACGACAGCCGGCGCACTGCTGTATATAAGATATACCGTAAGACACTCTTGTATATATGTCGAAAGCGACAAGCGGCTGTTGCTCTTCCGCTGAGCGCTGAGTTATTCTATATAGCGGAGCTTTTCACGCGCACGTGTGTCTCTAGGGAGAGATTTTCGGTGTTGGATAAGTGGGATTTATATCGGGTGGTGGTTTAGTGAAAACTGATGAGGCGAAGAAATGTGAATGTATACGGATGTGATATTGTAATTCTAAGGAACAATGTTTGTGAACAATATAATTTTACGTGGAATAAGGTTTCTCGTTACGAAAGAATGATTGAACGATTGACGATCGTTGCGGGAAATGGTATAATAAATCATGAGACCGTTAATTTGATTGTGAAGTCGAGTGCGGGCGGATTAAGCGCGCTTGATAATGTATATATATATACATGTAGCCACGAGAGGCGCCAATTTTAATCTGGGCTAGCGTCTTTTTTTAAACATTTTACGACCTTTATTTTTCACAAGAACGATAGGCACAGAGAGTAGATAGAAATCTATATTAATTATTTTTAGCACGCGCTGCCGTATATATAGGTGATGAATCTTATCAGCGCGCGAGGGTATTAAATTCATTTGTTCTAGATAAAGAGAAAAAAAGTTATCAGTTAGCCATACGGACTCTCCTCTCGTGGGGTCTAAGTACCACCGATGTACTCGCAATATATTAATTATATATTTTGCCGATAACACAGGTTCAGAGAAATTTTATCTTAATAATATGTAGACATATATAAGGCGATCGAGCGACGCAATATTTACGGAAATAAGGATCATCATTATTAATATCATCTTATATATTATGATGAATGGGAACGATGCTATAAATAATGTTTTGTGTATATAGCACGATCAGTTCCACGTATATATCACGCAATGATCGTTATATGTAAGGCCGCACGATGCGTGACTCGGTCATTTAATGATGATAATAATGAATCGAACGCCTGAACTATATACACTGACTAATTGACAATCGCAACAATGACGAATATTACGTTACAGATTACACCTGATTCGCGAAACCGTACGTTATATAAAAATCTATGACAACTTACCTGTTTATATTATATATATATATATATATTTACAATTCGAGTTGTACGCTTTGCTTATATTTACACTGTTTTAATGATTCAACAAACTCATGCTTCCACAACTCCGCTCTCGCTACCTCTGCGCTCTAAATCAATCTCACGACAATCAGCATCAGCTCTAATCACACCACCGTCGCCGCACCAAGTATCGATCCACACTACTACTACTACTACAATCCAACCGCTCCGTACTCTCCACGTATACAGTTTGCATTTACATCAACACAGTTTATATATTTTCCTTCGCGCATCAGACTTTGAAAGAAAAGAAATCCTAGCTACCTACACACATACACATATACGTACAGACACACACACACACACACTAATGGCCTACTAATTAATAGCTCCAGCTCGCGAGCTTGTGTACCGTTAATTGTCGTGTTAATCGCGACTATAAACGTACGCACATACACACACACACACACTTGTATATATACGGTACTACTACCCACGTTGCGCAGAGTGTGTATATACGCACGCGAACTGTTTTCAGTTCGCTGAGCGGTGCGTGCGCGTATGTATGTATACGTATACATATATATACGCAAGCTATGTTGCTGCTGTCTCACTCACACTCTCATGTATATAAACTCAGGTCAACCAACTCCTCCTCCTTCTCTCTTTTTTTCCCCCCTCGAGGTCTCTGTATGAAAATTAGCGTCGACCTTAACCGTGTGCAGTGCACGCAGCAGCAGCGTATGGACTGTCATTTTGCCGTATATATGTATAGGTACACGAGGCGCCGGGGATATAACGTTTTTTTTTCATAAATCATGCAAGAGAGTAGCGTTATAGCTGTACGCTATATGTGTATGTGTGTAGGTATATAGATAGATATATATATGTAAGCTGTAGGGTTTTACGAGTAGTGGTATATAGCCGAGCATGCGGCTGAATGAAATTGTTCGGTATATATATAGTGGATGTATATAGCGGTGGATATAGTGGAAGGTAAAGAGGTATGGGTATAGGTTGGCACAGAAGGGATACGAGAGTGGATGAGAGGTGATTTTATTTTCTTGCGGTATATATATATATACACGAGAGAGAGAGAGAGGGGAAAGATGGTTATGTTTCGTTAGGAAGCTAATTGCGGGAAAAGTCGGATGTTTATTGGATCGGAAGGAGCTGTTACGTGTATATAGAGATAGAGTGTACAGTTTCCGAGAGGATTTAATTCTCAGGGAATAGGATTTTATTGCTTGTTACAGTATAGCTTTTAATATAAGCTGTTCTTTTTTCTTCTTTTTATTAATAAAAGTTACGTTTGTTAATATAAGAATATAACATATACGTATACTTTTTGTAACATGGAATAGCTATTACTTTTTAACTAATTACGTTTTCAATTTTTCTGTGTTACAGGTGAGTTAACGTTCGCGAGAATAAATAATTCAACGTACGAGAGTGGGCGCTTAATGACGGGTGAGAGGATATAATGGAATGTACATTTAATATGAAAACTGCATTATACATATATAAACTTTAGAAAGATCTTTATTGCGGTGGAGTCTTTGAAAAGTTAATTCAATCAGATATGTAACGTATGAAGTGCAAAATTACTCTTTATTAACAATGCGGTAAAAGAATCTTTTTCAATTGACAGGAAATTATTACTATATATAACAATGTTACAGTATAAGTTATCACATTTTCAAATTAAACATTCACAATTTATAGTGAAATTATAATTTAAAAATCCCATCCGCCTAAAAGTACTTTTATCTAATCTTCCCATATACACTACACAACGTCCCAGAACAACAATCACCAAATCACTCTTCCTATATATTCGCACATCCTTCGCTATATAGCAAACAAGCGCATATATACACGTATATTCCCGTATATATTCCCCCAAAATAAAAGCCCAACTTGACCGGCGTATTTTCCCGTGGAAATCGTCGTCAACAAGTATCTCGGTTAGTCTCGCAACGCATACATATACCATACGACATCACATCACGTCAACTCACGTGTGTTGCTCGCTAAGATTCGCATCTATGCTAATGGGGGAACCGGAAATTCGCGTAACAAGCTCTATATACATATATACGGCGATTCTTTATATTCTACTCGCGTATTCCCTCGTATCTGCACTTTTCGGCCGCTGTTTGGAAAAGTTCGCGATGTCTTCGTCTGTATAGACTGGTTGGGTAACGCGTATGCAGTGCGTTGACACAATGATTCTCTTTCTCTCTACGCTCGATTATGTAGATTTAATTGCGTTATATGCTTATATGTGCATACCATCGCGCGCGGTTTATATAATGAAGAGTATATAACTGGTCTTTGGGAAAAACGTAATTCGAGTATGGTGCGTATTGTTCGACCGTGGTATATACGTATATATATGCTGAGAGAGAGAGAGAAAAGGTGAATAGGTGAATGAATTTTTTATACGAGGATGCGATCGATCATCGTTCGATGTATATAATTCATATCTACTTTTTCTTAAGAGAACGCCAGCATTTTTGACATACCGGGTGAAGAGAAATATCTGTTTTTCGCGGAATCTTTAATAAAGACGACGGTAATGCGGCAAAATGTGCGGAAAAAATCGAGGAAAAACGTGTCGTACGTGGCAAATGGAGGTGAAAAAGTCGATATGGCGCCATATTTTATTGATGCATTTGATGGATCGTTTGGTAATTCTTGGGCAGAAAAAAGTTGAAGGAGTTTTCGGAATTTACGCTGGAATTATTAGTCGAAGAATTTTACAATTTAGTTTGTAGTTGTTAAAGAGTTAATAGAAAAGATTTTAAAAGCACGAGATTGCAGCATTAACTTTTTTGTAGCAATTTGTAACTTTAATGGAACTTTGTTGCTGCAATTATGTTTAATTTGTACTTCTATATAACTACGTAATTAAACAATAATTAAATTAAGTACGATTGCAAGTGTAATAAAAGACTAAAACTTTGTTTGGTACAATAAATACATATACATTTATTATAGTTTTTACTTACAATTATATTTCCTAGCATTCCAAACGCATTTCTAAACATTTAGCATTATTAAACGAAGAAGAAAAAAATATAGCTACTACACACGGATCTGAACCACTGCAAACCAGTTAGCGCGTAACACAAAACTCGACGTTCGCGACTAATATACCAGTTCCGCGCAGTTGCTAATTACCGTTCGATCCTCTAAACTCTTAAACGCGCGCGGTTCTCGGGGAAACTCAACTTTTCAAGCTCATATATCGTTGCGCATCAAGCTCATCACGCGTATATATAATGATAATACGGATATGCGTATATATACGCGGAAAGCATATAATCATTCGTCATATAGCCGATAAACCGCCGTGTTGTCATCGGTAATTTATTCGGAAATCTTCCAACATCTCTCCCGCATACCTGATAGCAATCAGCGTCGTTGTGCTAATTGATAGCAATAAAAAAACGAGCGACACGTGTATGTAATACCGGTTGCAACTGCTGTGAAAAAAAGCGGCGAGAATATTGAAAATCTATATAGGGGAAATCGTTTAGTAAAGGGGGGAAAAAAGAATGGAAAGAGGAAGTAATATATGATATTATGTTCATTCGAACTGGAGGATAAAGAATGTTGAAATAGTAAGTGTGCGAATGTAGATATTATATTATACGACGCGTGAAATTTTGCGACGCGCGAAAAATTTAAATTCAGTGGTCCAGTAGCCTACAAAAAATTTAAATTTCAAAGGCGTTAAATAATTTATGTCGCGCGCATATACGTGTGTTTGTATATATATATACATGTGTATGTGTATATGTCGGAAATAATTCAGCGACGCGTGATGCTCGACCGCCTGTTAGCCTCAAAATGTGCGCGACGTCGTTACTATACACTGGAGATAAAAAAGTTAATGGTAGACAGAGACCGCAACAATAACGCGTAATCACTCTAAATAATTTGCAATTATTATCATCCTTCACCGCGCTGATAAAACAAAAATTATACAAGAATCTTGAAAATTCCATCTCTCGTGTATATACCCACGATAAAGAAAAACAAAAAAAAAATGAAATGAATAAAACTCGTTTATTTTATTTATTTACAAGGCGATCCAGAGATATACATCTCGAAAATCCACCGTATATGTATATAACTGTACGTAACAACAACTGTTTACACTCGTATGTACCTACTCGAAAAGACAAACGTAAAAAACTCACCGAGCAAGCAAACCACAGCAACCATCCATTACACCTCTCCGAGATATCTGATCTTTTACGTTTACGAAATTTTCCCATCTCCACGTGTCTCTATATAATTTCCCAAAAATTCCACTCGCGCGCATCTGCGTCGCGTCCACGAGGACACATGACGCGTACATACATACATACATATACGCGTGTAGATTTTGGAGATTCAGGGCACGTTTATGACAGAGAGGAGCCGGAATCCGCGAAATTTGCAGAAGGACGCATTAAAGTCAGACGTACGTACGTACGTATATGTATGGTACCTACACGTGTGCTGAGAGCGAGTTTTGGGAGTATGTAGGAAGGACAGATGTGGTGATGGTCTATAGGTATGGATATATATATGGCCTTCGAGTTGAAATGGGTGATGAGTATGGAGTGAGGAGGATGATGATGATGACGTTTTCGGATATGAGAGAGAATTTAACGTCTCTCTTATGTGTTTTTTAATTTTATTCGTTTCCTCGTTAGAGCGTGAGGGAATTTCGATGAAGGTGAGAGGTGAGTTGAGGGTCAATCGGAAGTTGTTTAGAAGATTTTGTGTCTTTTTTTTTGTTTTAATGGGTTATTGAAAGT
This sequence comes from Torymus tubicola, assembly GCA_035583055.1. Taxonomy (NCBI): domain Eukaryota; kingdom Metazoa; phylum Arthropoda; class Insecta; order Hymenoptera; family Torymidae; genus Torymus; species Torymus tubicola. Next base: position 26,691 of record JAWWEQ010001940.1, read on the forward strand.
GATTCCGAATGGGGGAAAAGACATTAAAAAGTGGACACAAGGTTCGTGAGAGGTTTTTGAACTCCGAGGTAGAACGATTATATACATATATATTTTTGTCTCTTATTCAAAGAGGTTGACTTTGGGTTCGTTGTGCAGCCAATTACGACTCGCGCTAAAAATATACGTTAATTATTTTTTCTGCCACGACTTCTTCTTTTTTTTTGTTATTTTTAATAAGCACTATTTGGCTGCTTGCCTTATGTTTCAAAGCATTAGCAGGTCGGCTTAATTGAGTCGCTAAAATTAATCATATGGTTTATGAATATAAAACGCACTTTCTCATTATGCACCTGCGTATATAACATTTTAAACGACACAGACACACATCTTTTTTTCCATTTGCATATATACGCATATCTATATGCTCGTCCACGGTATATATAACAATGACGCGCCGATGACCATTGGCCTGTATGCATTTTATTTTGGTTCGTAAACGTATATATAATAATAATAAAAATAATAAGACGACTACGACACAATGAACGCTTTCCTTTTTGCATAATATATCCACGCGCATATATACGTTATTGCTTTAATCGTTATGAAATTCTTTTTGTTTTAAATAAGAATATACATACGCGCCTTTGCCGCAGCTCTCTAATTTTTATGCACATATTTCTGCGATGACCAAATCCGAGAAAAAGAGTATTGTATATATATTTATGATTCGATGTATTTTGTACTCTTATGCATCTTAGCGTCTCTCGCAGCAGGTGGCATTTTTCTCGATATATGATCGAATGGAAAAAATAAGTTGTATACAATGTTGATGTATAGCTGGAAATTAATTGGAGCTTTAGACGAAGACGCATGTACCGATAAATGCGTTACCGTGAATGATATAATGGCAAGTGCTTGGTTAAGTCTTTTCCACTGTAAAATCCGGAATAATCGAGTAAAAATTATTTAAAAATTAGTTGTTCATGAAGATCAATGTAAACTTTGTAGAAATAATTACGATTTAAAGAAAACGATGACGTTTATCACTATTTCGCACTAAAATATATATCTTTACTTTTCCACGTTACCACTCGTCACCGAATTTCCTAAACTAAAAACTACGTCACACTTCGTAACCATTTATATCTACCTTTCCCAAAACTTCCTACAACCTCTCTCCACCTTTACCCTCCCAAGATAAAAAAAAAAACGAAACCAACACAACTACATCGTCTTCCGTCCGCATACACGTAAAGAACTTATATACGAGAAAGTTTCCGGCGCACTGCACGTCCGTGATAAGTCGCACCCAACGTATAATGTATACACATACACACACACACATACGTGCACGCGTGCGATAACGCCGAAAATGTTTTTGCGTCGTTGTCGTCGTCGTCGTCGTTGTCGGTATAGTATAGCAACGCGTATATAGCATTGTTTTTTGGACGGCGTGCATGCGTGACGTTGTGTGTTTGGTTCGTTCCGGTTCGATGGCGTGGAAGAGAAGAAGATTTTTCGGAGAGATGCGCACCGGTCTTTTGTTTTAGGAAAGTAAAAGAGGAGAGAGAGAGAGAGAGAGGATGGTTATCTGTTGCGTAGATGTAGATGTATATAAAATACCTTTTTTTATTGGGGGGAGGGATATTGGGAGGATACCACATTGTGGTTAACTATAATAATATTATAATTTTAAAATGTCATATTACGTGCGCAGTATAGGTACATCCTGCAATAACATAACGATCATGAGGGATATAAGCCTCGAGGACTTAATACCGTAGGTATATAGGAAATATGAAAATGTCAATAGGGTGTGATCGCGTAACTACGGCTAATACACTCTGATAAGTATCCCCTCGAACCTTGAACCAATACTCTATAGTATAATAATATCATGCATGCATGTATGCAAATTTATTACTCCTAATATCGTAGCAGCAGCAGCAGCACAGTATATAACGTCAAAAAAACACCGGAAATAAAATAAGCCATTATATACTTGACAACACCGTGTTTCCGCATAGTCGAAAAAAAACCTCTATAAATCTCGCAACTCGTATACATACACACTTTCACTGATGTGACTTTCTCTAATGATCTAACGCGTATATACACACACAACGGCTATACTCGTGCATATACATTCAATATATACCGCGCTACTTTAAAAAAAAAAAGAACTACCAGCGTGTCGTCACGGTGGCTGTGTATATATATAGCAACTCTGCCCGGGCGTTAGAAAACGGCTTGTAAATGACTTTTTATTGGCCGCGAACACTTAGCGTCAATCACAATATACGCGACACGGTGGCAACGGTTTGATTGACAGGAGGGGTTAAAAATTCAGACATCGTACATAGGTATGGAAGAAGGTCGACGGGTTATTATCGAGGATTTTCGCGCGCGCGCGCGAGATACTCGGGAAGTGCGTACCGAAGCGATGCGTTTTTGCGTGTCTTGTCGTACGTTGTAGCGATAAAATTTCATTTTTATTATGTATACGCGAGGTCGAATTTGATGATTTATCTTTTTAATATGTGGAAAGAAGAAATTCGAAGGTGCGTATTGTTTTATCGAATGATGATGATGATAGCAGGTGTGATTATATATGGATATACGTTTCCTCGATAATTCGTTGCCATTGAACTCTGGGAACGATGAGTAATAATAATAAAAAAAACACGAGAATAAACGCTCGTTTCGTCGTTATATATTTATCGTCTGGCGAAGCGAATAATTTTTCCGTATAATGTTGCGAAGAATATATATATTGTTTTCGAGTAATCCGTTCTGAATCACTGATTTTTCAATTACTTTTTCGCCGATAAGCGCTGCGAGTCTTGGTAAAAGTAAAAGATAATTAAATTTATTTACGACGCGATGCTGCTGTCGTAAACTCTTAAAATTACGAGCACGCATTTTTGGTGAGAATTTGATAAACTAAATCGACCGTGTCGCTACTTACATATATATAATATTAAGCATATACATAAACCGTAGAGATTTGTAAATTGCGCACTTTTCTTCTTTTCGCAACACTCCATACGAAAAGCATATATATACCGAGAGTCAGACTTAACATACGTTACGTGACGCGTTATTCGAAAGTGAAAATTAGTTTGATTTTGCAGAATCCGCAGAAAGAACAAAAAATAAAAATGCACGTCGTGAAATTTTTCTCTCGCAAAAGTGAAAGTGCTTATACTTACTTCTCTCTCTCTCTCTCTGCGCACGCTAATATATCGGGCGTGAGTGAGAAGAGCGGTAAACCGTGCGGTATATATATATATATATTGCGGTGCTGTAAAAAAATTATCGTAATTATACGCATAGCATCGTTAATTTTGCCAAGAATTACGCAAATATTTATACCATCGATTGTTCTGATAATTGAGCAACGATGAGAAAACCTCGCGTATATACGCGCCCACGATTTCCACTATTTAATAATAAATACCGCTATATACTAACGCGCGACTGCTGCATCGCGTTACGTAAATCTCAAGACAGAGAAGCATGTACCGTTTCTTATATATATGTTTAATAATTACGTCCACTCGGAGCAAAAGTAGCTCTTAAAATTACACACACACACATTGCATACTAGACCATACACTCCTTATATACACGAATTATATATCCCCGCGCGCGCCGTCATCATTTGTTTTGCAACGCGCTCTAAATATTAAAATCATCTCCCTTAATTTGAATAATTGCCGCGATATCTCGTAGGCATCCGTATATAACGTAAGTAATAAACGTTGCTTGCTCCCGCTTTGTGTTGTCCGCATCTATACATATTTCGTAAACTAAATATCAACAATTACACACAAATTTCGAGAACCACCGTGTGTCTGTCCCCTTGTTACGCGTTATATAGAAAACCGCACGCGGAATTCCGCTCGCCACAGCGGAAAAAAAAGAGAAACTCGTTGCCACCGGCTGCCGGCGGCTCCTCCTTCGGTCACTTAACTCCCGAAGCGCGCGCGCGCGCGCGCGACAGTCGAGCTCTTACACACGGTATATGTATAGTTGCACAATTAAGCAATTATACCATCGGTATATAGAAGGACCGGAGGGCGTTCAACGACGATTTGCATGCGCACGCGCGCGTGCCTGTGCTTGCGTAAGGCCTATAGTAGGAACTGCGAGGTTCCGATTCCGCTCTCGTGTAATTGTTTTTAGCCCGCGCTGCGGAATTTCCCTTATATCGTTGGTGCCCGTCTGTCGTGACATCAGTTAGTTGGAAGTTTGACGAAGGAAGAGAATGCGAAGATTGAGAAGGGGAGGGACGCGAGACACGCGAAAGTTTTGATGAGCTTAATTGTTCGTTTTCTTTTGGTATATCTTGTTGTTGTCGTTGATGTTGGTGAGTTGGCTTGAAGATTGTGTTTGTTTGTTTGTTATAGAAGGAGAAAAAGTGGAAAGTGAAATTTATATAGGGAAATAAAGAAAATTGTGCGTAGACATTTTATTGCCAACGATGATTGCTCTGATTTATAGGGTAATTTCGTGGCTTGTGTAATAGGAAAGATTATTATTTATCAATTATTTAAATCGTTTGTGTAGACAATTCAAAGTATGCGAAAATGGCTTTTGCTTTACTTAACGTGATTGATACAAATTTTCGTAGTCTGCAGGTGAAGGTATAATGAGCTTTATATAAATCAAAGAAATATTTGCTTTTAAATATTATATATGCCGTTGCGGACGATAAAATTTACGCAGCGCGCGGACGTTGATAAACTTTCCTTTTCTACGACTGTTATGATCTGCTCTAGTGAAATGGTTAAAAATGTCAGGTTACCGAATAGCAGTACGTCTTGGATAAACGTTTATTTGTCTGATGAATGTACAAAATTACTTGCCATTACTGTCACATTAAAATGCATAAATCATAAAATGTTTACTCTTTAAAAATAGCTTATCATTAATTACGCGCACTTGTATATAATTATCTATAAATTTTATATATTATTAGCAATTACATTGTCGTTAAAAGGCCTGCAATTTAAAATTAAAACGAAATACAAAATGTAATTATTTAAAATTAATTTCACGGCAATGTACGGATGACTTGATAACAGATGTATAAATATATGTATTGTAATTTTGATAAAGGCAATTCAATTATTATCTTTTAATAATTTTTTTTTCTTTTTTCCTTTATTTACGACATCTGTGTACAAATAAATAATACTCATATACTTCCCGAACCAATCAAGATTCCTGGTCAACTTTTTCTATGTATACGTTCACTTTGTTTCTTATCGCTTTGATCGACGAATTCTCAAAAGCGCTTGAAGAAAATAAAGACACTTCCAAAGAAAGTCGCCTCACAGCTGTTTAGTGATCCCCGGCCTTGCACAATCGGAGTTCATCATGTCGCATATTTATATACATATATATTTCGGGGCGCATGTATATAATAATATTGTTCATTTGTATGATACGCTTGTATTTATAGATATTACCAAAGCTGTGATAAACGTTAATAGTTTTTAGAAGTATAATTTCAAAACTTTACGCTCACAGGTGCAACCATTAACGCAGAGAAATTTCGTAATTGAGAAAACAATTTTTCGTCTATTTTGTTTATTCCCAATAAAATAATCGAAACAAACAGTAAAAAGAAATTACATATACGTAAAAATATCTATTATTACACCATATACGCTAACGTTCACTTTTCATTATCTGTTTCAGAAATTCCGCTTATCAGCCACCCCGCAACCCGTGAACTCTCAGCGTCCAGTGAAACCAAGCTCATCTCGCTACCACCCTACCAACATCACAATTCTCTAGAACCCAATGAGTTAAAACGTATCGCAAGCTGAACTCTTGGAATTTTTTGTCTCGCCGGCGAAACCCAAACAAATAAAATACAACAACGAACTAGAGGATCGCGTAATCTAACCCACACATATACATATACTTGAGCGCACTCAACACAAAGGAGGAGGAGGAGGAGGTGGAAGTGGTGAGTGGGGGAGTCCAGTAGCGGCGACAACGGCAGCACGCAGCGTATAACGTGGTGGGGATGCGGATCGCCGATTAATAACACGAGCGACTCGCCGGCCGACTGCCGAGTGTAGTTGCGATGAGCCTCGAAATCGGTCGCGTCAATGCCGAGTGCACGCCCGCCGTGATATGTTACATTACTACTGACGATACGTACAACAACAACAAGCGATGATTATTACTGTTGTTACTACTGCTGTGCTCTATTAGTGTGACCAAAGTGCGCGATCGTATATATAGATAATTTATATATATATATATATATATATATAAGAAAAAAGAAAAAGAAAGAAACGAGGTTCATTTTTTCATTGGGAAGCCAAGATGAGAGTGTGATTGTTTCCGGAGGACATCACACGTATATAAACGATTTCTCTGTGCGAATTGACAGTTTAGGCAAATTTAGAAAAAGCGCAGAGACTTGCGATATAGTAAAGAGAAATGAAGGCGATGGGTGATGTGGTGGCCGAACCGGCCAAAGACGATGACCTGAGTGTTGTCGATGGTAGCGAGCCTCATCATCAACGGGACATCGTACGTCGTAACAGTCTTGACAGTGTCGACAGGGTCAGTCTGTCGTCCTCGTCGACTACGACGTCGTCGAGTGTATTGAGCGGTGGCTCGGAACTTGGTACCAGAACGCTGAGGTCGCTGAAAAGGGGACTGGGAAAACTCTGGCGCCGGCATCGAGGTAACGCGTCGATCACCGAGTATGATCCATCGTATAAAGTCGCGTACCTTGGCAATGTACTCACAGGATGGGCGAAAGGTGAGTTTTGGTTAATTGTTGTGGTAAATGAAGTGGAGGTTTTTTTTATATGTGTATGATAAGAAAGGTTTTTTTGAGAAACAATTGGTATGTGGGTTTTTTTGAAGAAAATCAATAATATATGTTTTTGAAGTAGAAAGTAAAAATAATTATGAAAGATAAATTTGTATAATTAACGTGAATTGACGAGTTCACGGTCGCGAGTGATAATACGATGTATCAATTGACAGTTCCGACGAAAACGTCGTCTATTTATCGATTCGACGGAACAGTCTTTAGATATTTTTAGAAGAGAGGTATAATGACTTACGGCGAGATTAACGTGTGGATTGTATATGTTCGGCGTGTTAAAAATTATCATTAATTGGAATACTACTCGTATAATAATACATTCGATTTCAGGCGTGTTTTTATTGTTTCCTCGCGATTAGCACTAAAGTATTTTATGATTTTTTTTTCATTCTTTTCGCGCGATAACACGAGGAAAAAGAAAATACGCGTTATACAAATAAAAAAAAATTGTTTATCGGTTACTAATGTAAACTCCAGTAATTTATATTTAATTCCAACGTTATTTTTATAATTCGCAGTTAAGGTTAAAGCTAATATTTCATTAAATACAGTCGTTGTCTGTACGCACACTGCTGTATAATTTAATAATATTCATCTTTAGCCACTGTATTATACTTTGTTCGAAACCATCCTCGACAATTACCTCGTCGGCAGTACCCGATAAATAAAAAAAAAAAAAAAAAATCTCTGTTACATTCATTCGACACTTTATTAACCGATCAACTTTTTATTAGCCCGCCCATTTTACAAGTACTTTATTTTCATATATACCCGTACTTATTGAATAAAAGCGTCTGGCATTATCTAATTTCTCGCACGTGCCGCACGCGCGCGTTATAGCTCGCAACCGCAAGCTCGCACAGTGTGAGTTGGCCGCTTTATTAGGCATATGAATTCACGACTTACTCGGCACAGTTTTGATTGGTGATTCATTGACACTGACTTCTTCTCCTTCTTCTTCTTCTTCTTTTTGCTATACAGTAATATACAGTCGCGAACATTATATACACTATCAAAATCTTCCGTACTAGATTCAATTCCAGGTGTTGACGAACAAATATAGATACCTTGCATCAAAACATTTTTAACAGCCCAATGAATCATATTCGAATCGTCGCATAATACAACAATAGCTGTTTATAAAATCCATTCTCAAAACGACCTATTCACCGAGCCACTATATATATATATACACTCACTGGGTTTGGCCAAAATCATTCTCAAGGGGACTCGCGATCAGCATACAAAGTAGCAACGTGGAGACAAAGCGATAGCTTACGATCATCGTCGCAATTATGGCGACCAAAAAAAGATCCGCTATAATGTTTTGTACACGGCTCGATCGCTAAAATCAAAGGTTCAAAATAACGTTGGTCGTGGTTACCTTTTATCTATATACATGACTATTCCATACACCGTTACTATATATATTTAATTACCCTTGGTTTTCTCGAATTTTCTCGTACCATTGAACTAATGGTATTATATACTAATCAGATCTTGTATAGAATGCGTGTGACGTGCGACGATTTTCGTAGAAATATTCAATCTTCACGGTCAAGTTTTAGGCCCCAACCGGTTAGCATATACCTTAGGACAGCAAACCGCTTTAAATTTTGTCAAGATCCTAATTAAGTTGGTATTAGATAGTTATCACAGGATCTTGATTTATATACGATTTTACGTTTTTCACGCGAATTTTTCTTAACCCTGGAAAGATGTAGTGTGGCAAGAACACAAAAAAAAACAGTTTTAATTAGGCGAATATATAGTAGTATAGTTGACAGTGTGAAAATGTATTACACATATATCTGGTAGGAAAATTACACAATCTCTGGCGTACGTGAAGTATATCGGAATAATTCGAGATATACTGGGAGATAAGGTATGGACAGATTCATCGCGAACCGAAATTTAGACAAGTTGCGCGCGATGCATATTCAACGAGTTGCGTTTGTAAAGTAAAGTTGGAACGAGTTTTTCTCCTCGCGCGTCTCTCTCTTTAAGCGAGAAACATGTCGTGCACTTTTAAAGCTCGTTGATCCTTTGACATATATAATGTACAACCGTAGGTTTACGTAACACGCGCGCGCTTGAGTTTACACACTATTTTTTCCAATCTCAATAAATTAATAGCCAATCGTGGTACTCTTATAATTATTAATGTTAATCTCCAGTTCTCACTCTGTATCTTAGCATCGATTCATCGCCAATAAACTCTTTAACCATATATATATATACACATTCAGAACCACAGTTACCACGTAAAACTCATATAAATCCGCAGAGAACTCGAATGACTCATGCACACGTCTCGCGACTTATCTCCAAGAACTCTTTGATCGTACATACACATATAACGAAAATACATATATATATATATATACTCGTAGCTCATTGTTTCATCTTCCTTCCGAAACGCACACGAACGGTTTACTCGAAGACAACCGGCAATCTCGTTGTTCTAGAACCTGCACAATGTCAGAGAGGGGCACCTTTTTGCTACTACTACTGCAGTCTGTGCATACATATATGTACGACGTTATAGCGATAAACAAACGCGAGAGCAAGCGAAGAATATAACCGTCGCCACGTGCGCGCGCGCCGTCGATTATTTGAACGACCTACATGTGTACTTGTAAGAGAGCAAGTAGTAGCAGCAGCAGCATTGTTCGCCGATTCGATTCGCGTGTGTGATGGTTCGCGTATATATAAGCGGTATATACGTGGAATTAAAAGGTCCGTGGAATATCGAATTGTATACATATATATGCGTGGGATGGTTGAGATTTCCGATGACGAGGGGTGATTTACGCGGAAATTGTATAATTAGTTGGAATACATGTGGTTGGGTACGTGGGAGGATGATTTTGTTGAGTGTTTACGGTTTGAATATTAACGTCTAAAATCACCAATACTATATATAATGGTTGTATACCCTCACTATACTGTTCATTCATAACTGAACGCTATCAAAGTATATTATCTCTCACCTATAATATACCAATATAGATATACAATAAATCAGAGCGACACGTACTTGTGGCAACTCGAAGAAATCTACCCCAGATTGATACGATCTTTCTCTCTCTCTCTTACAATCTCTCCCCGCCCACGTCCAAATATTGTTTCTCCATCTGCGCTATAGATCCTCGTCGTCGATAACGATCGCGCTCTCTTGTATTAATAGCGACTATACTTCTCGCTGCAATACGTCGCAATATACGCGTAATAAAAGTATTATGTACTTGATGCTGCTCTCGTTGTTATACTTATTAATGTATATATAACCGAACGACGCATTATAATACACAAACGACTCATCGTTCGATTAACCAAGAAAAAGTAAACAATCGATTACAACCGATGATTCGTCATACCTGCGCAGACGAAAACACACAATCGACATGGTCTCGTTCTATATTATATTGTTTTGCAATGTGTACACACACACACACTTACTACTAGTTATAAATCATTCTCTTCTTTCTTTTTCCCTCTCTCTCTCGATAAAGCAAAATGAAAAGATAAAGAAAAAGAAACGCGCGGAGGACTAAGTATTCGCCTCGTTGCATCACTATAAAAGAGCGAAAAGCAATTTCTCGCGCGTTTGTTAATTGCAGACTCTACGCCTATGCGCATGCGCGTGCGTGCACATAGCCGATTAATAGTCATATGGCATATCGGCTATATGACAATAGAGAGACACGTGCGGCTATGCTAGCTGCATTCTAGATGCGCGATATAGAAATTTCACGGCGGAAGTGCGCGATTGCGTGCGCGTGCTGGAGCATTGAATTAAAAATTAGAAATTTCGTGCGATAACGAGTACCGATAAAAATAGTCGCCTCTGGATGATATATGCGCGCGTGGATGAGGCTTTTTTTTTTAAGTGAAATGATTGTATTGTTTTGGGAGAAAGAAAGTGAAAGTGTGCGTTCCAAAATTGCGAACAATTTTTTTTCAATCATCTCGTCCCTCTCCCTCTCAAAAAGTCGTTGTCGAAAGTGTCGCGTGGACATGTTGGTCAGTGGTTGTCACGAGGACAATGGCCGCGCGAGTGTCCGGATACGCTTCGGTCTCTGTGTACTATACCGTAATTATTTGCATTCAGAGTATATAATACACACACAGAGAGGCGTTTTCAAGAGCGCGTAAAGCGATAATGAGATCGCCACCGCCGTCGTTGTATCCGTAAGCTCGTAATTTAGCTCATTGTTTCAGCTACTGTATATATGCTAAACTATATAAACCGCGAATTGCTGTATATCCTCTCTCTTATATGTGTGTGAAAGTGAAATTGACATTGACATGTCCTATAAACTATATATATATATGTGTGTGCGTGCGCTTTTACTTTAATGTCGTCGAACGTTTAAGCTCATGCTGTTGGTGCTATATGCGAGGCGTAGGAACTGTATCATAAGAGATGATGATACGCGCGGTTAAATCGCACGCGCTTGCAATTGATAATTGCAGCCTTTAGCGGCAGTGACATACAGTGATATATAGAAAATTGCGTAATTACGTCGTTAGCGTCTATATGACCATAGATCAGTATTGCAGTGCTACTGGAAGATGCCGGAATCTAGATAAAACTGGATACCCTCGTACGTTATTCTTTATATATGTATGTGTATAGTGATACATTGGCGTTGTTGTGATATTTGTTAGAACGTTAAACGTTCTCGAGGAAGAGTATAAAAAAGCTGAAAGTGTCCAAAAAACACACATACCGAGAGTCGTAATCGCTGCTTGTTTGCGCGCGCGCTAGGAAAGCGTCATTTATTTGCATTAGCAAGCGAGTGGAATGGCTTTTCCAAGGTGTTTCAGAGATTCATTTGAATACTAACTGTCCGGTAGTAGTAGTAGTAGTTAATCATTCGATCATCCAGAGTTTACACTTAAATTATATATTATATGTTGTTTTAGATGACCGAAATTAAAAACATGTACTTCTGGCAATGATTTGGTAAAATGTTTTTCAAACTATCGCTGAGAGTGAAAAGAACTTGCCAAAAGTGCATATTATCATGCGCATACCGAGTGAAATTCACGTGAATCAATACATAGAATGTATGTTACACACGAGCTGATCATTGGCGCAGGTCAATGTTGCTGTATACAGCCGATGCCGTCGCGATGTCGGGACGCTTCGCTGTCTTTATTAACCCAATGATCGCGAGTCGCGAAGCTTCGACGCTTCTCATGGATTCTGGCAATTTATTTATGTATGTATGTAGACATGTGTCGTTCGAGATTTTTCGTATATGTGAGAAATTTATCGTAGTGTTTTGTTTTGATATAGCCAACATAAAGTAGCTTAAGTCGAGCGTATATATAATTTACAATATTTTCAGTCGGAATTTATGGATACGCGTAAAATCATGCGCGCGCGCGACGATAAAACTTTGAAAAAAGTTGTTTTTGTTTACAAACGCGCTTATATACGCGGTTCTCCTCACACAAAGCCGCGTTTATCCAACTGCGCGAAATGAATTTCTTCAAATGACTCAATTAACGTTAAGACGCTCGATTCACTCTGCTCTTAAAACACTTTTTTTTCCTTCTTCCTTGCGCTTCTGGTACTTATCACTCGCGTAATATAACGTGCACGCGTGAACGTACATTTTCCTCGATCCTATCGATATATATACACAGGAAGCTCAGCGCGCCGTTAATTAAACGGGAAGTATCGTAGACTTACATATATATATCTACACACACATACATACACCACATCGAGAATTAAGGTCGTTTCGGAACTCAGCAAAAAGCCGCGTATGTGTATATATATATGTGGCAACGCGTGTCTAGCGACTGACTGACTGACTGGCTGACTCTTTTTTTCTAACGGAAGTACTGTTACTCGAAAAGAGAAGAGAGAGAAAAAATTTGCATTCTAATTGCACGCAATCGCGCGACCTGGAATCGCGACGCGACACGCTGCCGTGCGTTTTTGATACACGCGCGTTGTCGTCATCGGTCGAACGGATCTTGAAAAATAAGGGGTTTTGGGTTATGTCACGTCTAGATAGGTATAGTTTAATTTTTTAATAACAATAGTTACATACGTTTTTATTATTCGATAAAAACGCGTCTTCTCTCTATTCTATTATACTTTTTCTATAGAAAAACGCATGATATGTATATACATACATCTATAAAGTGAATAAAGAAACGTCGCGTCCTATTCTAGCGTTACGTATACACACAATTTCAATTTAATAACCGATACCCTCGCGCTACAATACGCTTCCTTATTCCTCTCAATCAGCTATTCAATGAATCTCCTATTCTCCGATTCCCAATATTCCATCAAGCCTTCTTACACCAAATCCTACGTATACCTCTATATAGAATAAAAATCCTCTGCTCCACCTACTACTATCTACATTCCCATCACCTATACAACAACAAAAAAACCGCCCACATCTACCACAGCAAAAAGCGCCCTAGTACCAATTACCCGAAGAAATCGTGCGAACGAAACCCTCGTCGTTCCATATTTCCATATATATACATATATACCTTTTGCCGTCGTTGCCTCATTAGCTCTCCTCGTTGTTTTTTTCTCTCCCTTCTATATATATACAGCGTGCGAGGATTTTAGCTAATTCCGGGGAAAAATAAATCCGCACGTGAAAGAAGTAGAGTGGGGGGAACGACAAGAGTACGTTGACCGTATAGCCGCCGGCGGGGAGCGTTGGTATAAATGTGTGTATATATATATATATATACGGGAACGCGTGTCTGCGCGACTTTCTCCGCATACCGCAGCGGCGGTGGTATAGAGTGGAGTGGGTATATATATATATATACGAGAGGTTATTATTGCGAGTGAGGTGCTGGATGTATATCTTGCGCAGGTGATGATGATGATGATGATGATGGGAAGTGCGGAAGAAGAGATATGCGAGTGTGAGATGTATAAGGTGTAATTGTATACGTGAGTTGTGAAGGGTTGGGGTTCATAAGGTGCCGAAATTCTTTGATTTTCGATTTGTCAATGTGTATGGAATAATAGTCGTTGTGGTGGGGGTTAACTTTTATTATAGTTCTGAATTATTAAAAGTTTGACGAGTTAGTTGAAAAGTCTTTACATTCTTTAGCACGACGTCTGTTATAATGATTGTTGCATACTATTGTCGAAAGTCACGTAAACCGTATAGTCAGAAACTTAATAGTACAGTAGATGGAACTAAGAAATTTAAAACCTTTTAATGTTCAATCATCGAAATTCAATCCTCTATACTCCTCTCACTGGTATTGACATCAACTCGCGCATTATAGACGCGGGGAATCACGGAAAATTATATACCACTACGACTTTCGTAATCTCTGATATAACGATAATGAAAGTATATATAATAATCCCAGTGAAGATTACGAATGTCATCGATTAAATCAATGACGCTCTCAACTCGCGCGCTTCTTCCTGACTTCGATCGGAAAAAGGACGGCGAAGATATATAACAGCGGATGTAGAATTAAGATATTACCGCATCATCGCAGGCCATTATCGGGATAATTAAAAAATTCTAGCACCGCTTACGGGCATTACTCACACGTACGATACATCGATCGATCGATTAATCGCGCAAGTATATATATATATATACTGAAACGTGAACAAGAGGAAAAAAAGAGACAAGAATTACCAAGAGTACATCCTGACGCGTAAAGCGATTTTTTTCGCTTGCCTCAATGCGTCAAGTGTCTTCTACCGCTTAATAGATTGAGTCATACGCCGATTGGCGCAGCAAAGTTGCATATATATATATGTACATCACATACATATCGCCCGTTATATAGAGTGACTCAATCTCCAATTTAAAGAGTCGCGTGCAACCGCGTCGTGAATAAATCCACGTTTCTTGCACATGTATAAAGCGCGTGCACGCGCGCCATCGTAAATAAATATTTCTTCTGTACCCTCTCGCGTCATAGCATCCGTGCAAACAATATTATATCCCGAATAATCAACCGCTCAATGTCCAACAAAAAAGTCTTCGCAGTACCGTTGTTGTTGTTGTTGTTGTTATTTATGCAGCAGCCTGTGCTGCTGTGCGTTCTCTGCATCGTTAACACATCTCTCTCTCTCTTTTACGCTATTACACAGATATACGCGCATATATTCACACCGATCGCTTGTACGCAGCCTTGACTTTTTTCTCATACACACATAAACATGCCTATACACTCGAAAGAGAAAAATCGCATTTCCTCAATTATTACAATATTTGTTTGCCAGTAGCCCGATAGACAACCGCGCACCACCATTCTCGTGCTTGCGTGCGAATACATGTATGAATGATTAATCGCGCGGCATCGATCGACACACACACGTGCGCGTATCACGAGATATACCGCATAGCGCGAGTATATAGCGCAATAATAAAGTATAATCATCGATCATGAAAGTTTTTTTTTGCGCTTGAGCCATGACGAGCGTGCATTGAATTTTAAAGGCCCAACGTAGTAGGATGTGCAGCGTTTTAGATACATACATACATATATATGTATATATACACACACGTGTATGTTTTTTTATATTACACGTGTTGTGTATATATAGCGCTGGTATCGTGCATTTTTCTGGATATTTTTTTTTAGCGCCAGTAGAAAGTTTGTTCCGCGAAGCGAACGCAAAAGAGAGAGAGAGAGAGAGAGGTTTTGCGCGTGCATGCGCGCTTATTTTAATATGCGAAAGAGTAGTCCGAGAGTTACTTTTACGAGCTCGCGCGGGTATATAGCCCGTTTATTTATCAATTCCATTAAATTAATAAAGTATATATACTATCCGTGTATATATAAGTTGCGCTGTAATAAAGTATAAGCAGGTGTAAAAGCCAACTTTCTATATATAATATACGCACGTATATATACAAAAGTGCCGCGGTGATACCGCTCGGCATTGAATTCCACGAAAATGGAGTTACACGTGTGTATATATATATCGAAACGTTCGTTATTGGATTCTGATACACTTCGTTATAAAGTCACTCAGCGGGTACTAACTTAATAATTGCAAATACAAACGAACGCGCGGAGAACGGGAATACCTTCGCTGCAAAGTTACATATAGTCACTTTGCTCGTTTTTCAATTAAACCGATATACTTTCCTCGTTTCTACCTCTATATATATATCCATTCAAAACGCACTCGTAAACTTTGTTTTTCACAATCACATTACGAAATCCCTATATACGCGTACGCAGTCCCGATTAATATCACACCCAGCGATCTCATCGCCCTCCAAATCGTTATCAAAGCCCCCCTTTGCCGCTATATACTTATATATAATTCCCGCCTGGCCCCCCCACGAACAGAAAAAAAATTGGCCGTGGAGAAAGCGCTGCCACGCACGCGATGTATGTACATATATACAACAGATCGACCGCGTGTGCATCGCCGTATTAATCAGCGCGTGCACCATGCACACGAGGCCCGTCTACTGTGTGTTTGTGTCATGCGCACGCGTACGTGTGTAAGCGTATATATGTATATATACAAGAGGTATCGAATGATTCCTTTTTCGCGCATGTGTGTAGTGTGTATATATATACCTGCGCCTGCGTCGCACAGAGCTTCTGATTTATAGCGGTTTATTTAATTATCCGGAGGCCTGATTTATGGGAAGTATGTATATATACAGACTACTCTTTTTGGGGTTATCATTTTTCGTTTTTGAGTTTCCTTTCCTTCATATATAGCTCCAAATATTATATCGGAGCAAATCCTATACATTACTTTATAACACCGCAATTCATTTATTATATATCTGACCTAATCCACACCTTCATCCCTTCTCTCAGTCCTCTAATTCCTCTCAAAAACATTCCACAATCCTTAACAACAACCTCCTTTCCACCTATACCGTCGTATACCTGACAATTACCCTTCTTACCTCCACACACGCACATATCCATTCTTCCTCTCCTGTAATTACTTTCCGATACGCGACATGCACTCGCGCTCCATTATTTCATAAACCGCGCGAACGAGCGATTAACATCGGCCCATTAAACGTGGTCGTCGTCGTCGCGAAAGTCGTCCATCTTTGAGAAAGAGAGGGAGAGAGAGAGAAGGACGTCAACCTACATTCGGCGAAGCTCTATCGGTTCGTGCCGATCGACTTTCGAGAGAGGAGGGAAGTACCGGTCGACCGGTAGCATTGAGTCAACCAGAGTGGAGACGACTCTCTGTAAGAGTAAGAGGGAGAAGTAGTAGTAGTAGCCTTATCGAGAGGTATATGTATATATATATATATATATGTTGGTAGAGGTGGACAAATCGGTTACTACGTATGTGCGTTCCGATATATAATAATATATATGTATTTTATATAACAAAAATTTCGTAGCTGATTGAAAATTTTATAGCATTATATTGCGAGAGCACTCGAGAAGCCTACATGTGTATTACTAATTTTAGACTAATTTTCAGCTGTAATCTGGTTTTGTATAGATAGGCCGTATATGGGTGCTGCGATTGGGATCGGCAGGTTGGTATTGAGAAAGAGAGGAAAGATGTTATCGATGTACGTGC
Organism: Torymus tubicola; assembly: GCA_035583055.1. NCBI lineage: Eukaryota > Metazoa > Arthropoda > Insecta > Hymenoptera > Torymidae > Torymus > Torymus tubicola. The sequence goes on from JAWWEQ010001940.1 coordinate 44,093, forward strand.
GCAAGAGAGTTTTTATAATGTACATATATATACAACAACGGTTAGCGGTCGCTCAGTTTCTCAATATTTCAACGAATTAGGGTAAAAGTGTTGTCATTTTATGGTGTTAACGTAGGACAGTTTAGGGTATATCATCATCGGTACTCGAGAGTGTCCAATAATTATCGATAAAAATTCTCGTGTACTACTACACTTTGATTTAATCGATACACGGGTACATCAACACTTGAACCACTGACGACGAAACGTTGTCAAAACATTACACAACGTTCGAACGTACCCGTACACCTTGTACTCAAAACGATTTGCTTATACAGCTAAATTATCTCGCACCTAACGAAACTATCATTTCCTACCGATCGACAGATACAGCGGTGTTACTATATCGACATACTTCTGCGTAGTACATACATACATATATATATACACACCTTGGCATCACGCGTAAAATGAACCATTCACCATTGGTCTATATAAATACGAAGTTCAAGTGCTTCATCGCGTTCATGAGATCTTTATCCATAGCGACTCGTCGCCGCTACCGAAATTATCCTCCTCGTTCTCTGCACTGCTACGCGAAAACACCTTGCTTGTAAATCCCCCTCTTGATATATCTAATCATTCGGGGCCCCCTTTCGTGTATATATACCACGCAATTCAACGACCCCTCCGTAACGGGGGGGGGGGGGGACACGAGAACGTGATTTTTACTTCGCGCTCGCGTACACATGAAGTTGCATCATGACACTATTGCTCTCTGTGTGTATACATATATATATATATATTATCTAGGTATATAAAGAGAGAGAGAAAGAGATACAATCGACGGCACGCGTGTACAGTTACGCGGCGCACGCGCTCGCGCTTGTTCGTGCACCTGTTGTGTGCGAATTGTGTGTGTGTGTATGTGTGTGGTTGATGAGAGAAAGACAGAGAGAGAGAGAGAGAATGCGGAGGTTTTGTGCGGGTTATATGGAGCGGATCAGTTTTTGTGCGGATGTGATATGGTTTTTGTTAGACACGTACGCGGGTGGTTGGGAAAGCGAGAAGTGTGTGTGTGTGGTATATAATGAGGATATGCGATAGCTGTACAGAGAGATTAAATAAACAACTATACGCACATTTAAAATGAAACACGATATTTTATTTTGTTTTTTTCCTTTAATAAATAAAAAAATCGATTCTTTCTTTTAAAGCACCCACAGATATATACATCCAAAACAGTATTTTTATCTATACATATACAAGCTTTCAGAATCCTGCACAAAAAAAAAGAAGAAAATTAAATCCTTATTTCCACCTCTCAACCAGCGACCCATTCACTCCGCACGTACGTCGAATAAAGAAGAGGCGAGAGAGAGAGAAAAAAAGAGCACGACTCTCGCAAGAACTCGATCGGGCAGTCACTCAGTCAGTCACTCGGTCCCCTCATCTCTCTCTCCCTTTCCGCGAATCATGACCGCGCTCTTTTTTCGCAAGCATGCGACCACCACCACCACTACTACCATTACCGGGCGATCGAATCGAGCTCACTTTCACGAAAACCCATATACCCACATCGCGTCGTCCCGTTCGCTTGTGCTCTGAAAAAAAAACTCCTTTTTTGTCGTGTACACGGCTATATTATACATGTACGTATACGAACACGCGTGTATATGTATATATGTATGCCGAAAGAAGACGATCCTCTTCCTTTCCGATAATTTGATTCCCCACACGTGTGCACTACTGTGTGTGTGAATCTAGGTCTCTCAAAACAGTCGCGTTGTGTTTAGATGTATCATACGTGTATTTTATAGGCGAGAAAAAATAATGATTTTTTGAGTAATTGGGCTCGTTGAAATTCAAATTTTTTATGTACCGTGTATAATAACCGATAGTTACATATACGCTTAAATTGTCGGATATCGCTGTAATATGATCTTTTGCATAATCTAATCGTAATTTTGACATTACGCTTAATCAATCTGAGATAAGATATTATATACCTTAAGCGCACCATTCATGTATACTGCATTTTTTTAACGCGTGCACACATGAGCTCAACCAATATGTACATATACACACAGTTTAAATCCGCGATCCTATCGTTGCTGTGTACGCCGGCGATTTATCACTAGTGTAACACACACGTGTCCCAAGTTATCTCAGGGCGATTGTCGTTCTCTCGTGAAATTATACAAAATTCAAAGTGCCTGTGCGCCGTGTTGTGTCTTAATGTTGCTCCTTTTCTCTCGTTGTGCCGGACCACATGGTAGGTCATATTATATATATATGAATACGCGCGATACGACCGCCATAAAGCTTTTGTCTCGTGTGTAATTACCCGCACGTACCTCCAGCGTTCGTAAAAGTAACAAAAAAAAAGAGGAAACAAAAATATTTTGTATATCTTCTAAATAATGAAAATTCTATATACATATACGCATACATATACGTAAACGCTTGGGAGCATGAAAAACAATACACACTCTTATCATCATTGAAAATCGCCCTTGAACTTTCCGCATTATCTTCCTCCTTATACATATATACCCACCCTCGCAGTCTCATTAGCCTTGCTTCTCCAAAAAACCCTCCACACCCACACTACATGTCTCCGCCCACCCACATATACACACACCTACACCCTTCTATATATATGTATATACCAACTTCCCAATTAAGCCACGACAAAATTAACGAAATATAAATCAGCCCTTCTTCAAGGTAGAAAAAAATCCTCTTCCGATCCGCGACTGATAACACGCGTGCGCTGCTCGGTCCATTGTATACCAACAAAGGGGCGGCAAAAGCGAACAAAGGGCTTATAGCATAGACCTTCGCTATATACGCACGTGTATATATATATAATAATAACGATAACGAAGAAGAAGAAGCAGCTGAGCTTGTGGAATCCGAAGCTCGCAAGGCGAGCTGGAAAAGATGTCCAGAACTGATAGGGTAACCGAGCGATTGTTGTGTCCACGCGCGCGATGTGTATATATATGTATATAGGAGAGAGAGAGAAGAGAACGTTACGGTTCGGTGGAGAAAAAATGGATGTATATAGCGAAAGTTGCAACGCTTCCTGCTTCCGCGTGCGAGTATATTATATATATATATATATATGTGGTATAGAGGGAAGATTCGGTTGGTGGATGAAGTTGTTAACTATATATTATAAGTGTTTACGCGAATTGTGAATACACGTATATCTTTATTGCCTTAGAATTTAAAAAGTCATCGGTTAAGTGTTTTCTGGAAAATATGATAAAGGCTGTTTTTGTTTTTCGATTAGCTTCGGTCGTATCTGCAAGGCGATCGTAATTATTAGAATAATTATTCGAACGACGACGAGAATTCAATACTTTCCTATACTTACATGAGCCAAAGTATAAGATAATTTTCAAAAGAAGCGCCACTCGTCCACCCCGTGTGTGTATATTTATATAACAAAACGATTACATGATAACAAACGTTGGCATTCGATAGCTATGTATTTATTGCTCCGCTTCCGCGCTGTACATCTTCTCTCGTTCACCACACTATAACGACGTTATATACATATATACGCAACGTAATATCAGAACACTTGAAATCGGTATACATTATACGTATATATATATATGGTACACTATATACGATCAACGGATCCGACATCAAAGAGCGCGCGCGCGCGTCAATTCGAGCTCTCTCTCTCTCACTTGCTTCATCCGCAATTAGTTTTGCATTACGCCGCTAATTAATTGTCATTAGCGGAAACCATAACGCGAAGCGGTGTGCGAGCGCAAGTAGCGCGCGGTCGCAAACAAGGTTATAATTTGATATTACCCGTTATCAGGAATTACAATTGAAAACGGTTGTTAACGTGCGCCCCTGCTGCTACTGCTGTACCTATAAGAAGTATATACTGTGGTTTCAAAGTAATTGGTAAAAAGGTTATAAGGATTGGTTTATCGTGGAATATACGTATAAATAATATCGTATAAAAAATATTTCCAAACTATTTTCGTTATACGAATGTATGCAGATAAGAAGCGTGTTACGTAAAAAAAGAAGAAATGAGGAAACGTATTATATGTAAGACAATACAGCAATTGAGTATTTCGTAACAAAACCGATAAAGAAAGAGGGAAAATTAAAGAAGTTAACGACCACGCACTTGCTACAACGAAAAAAAAATACATCGTCTCCAAAATTTTCTCCTCGCCAAGCGTACCCGTATATACATACACATACCATTTCGTCAGACACTCACGTGGCTTGTTCTCTCATCTCTCGGCGCTTTCTCCCGCTCGCGGCGTTCGCTGCAAGGGCATGCATACATATATATATACACACACGGACGCGCAGACAGAGTAAATAACGATGTAACGGCAAAAGTCGCGTATGTATATATATATATATATAATGCACCTTGCACGCACATCTTTCTCTCTCTCTCTTTGCTCCACTTCGCGTTGTTCTCACTATAACGTTTTTCACGTGTTCGCACGCGCGCCAACGGCGATTGCGTTTTCCGACGCGCGCGTTTTCCTATCTCTATATAACCGCACGCGCTCGCGTTTTAATTGTCTCGAGAGAATTTCGCGACGTATACATATATATACATATATACACAAAGCGTAATTATGATTGTAATGTGGATTGTAAGCGCGCAAGAGCGTGGGAGGTGAGAGAGAGAAACAGAGCTGCGTTGCGGTGTTAGCGTATATATATATGTACGATAGGGGGTATGTAACGTGGGATCGAGTGATGTAGCTAAAGATGTTGATGATGACGGTGACGGTGGGTGTGATGATTTATTTATTGGGGTTCGATAAGGGACATGTGTAAGATTGGTAAGAGGTGGGGTATTGTATATAAACGATGATTACGAGTTATTAAAGTTTTATATCTAGAATAATAAGGTGATAGCCCCTTATTAAGCTATTCGCTGGATAATATATACGTATATATACGCCATTATGAAAAATTATACCTATTAAGCGCATGAAAAGCGCATTACGTATGGAGCGCGAGCGCCGCGCATTAAGACATTATATATATATATATCTTGCGTAAAATTGCTACCTTGACATTGTGCGTATATATATAATCTAGCTTAAATCCTCATCTCCATAATATTCCTAAAATATTAAATTACACTACTATACTCTCCCGCCCAGCGAGAGCATTATTACCGTCGTTGTTGTAGCAGCTGCAGCATGAGGCAATTTTACCGTACCTCAATCATGACTCACGCATCAATCTTTATCACGCCTTTGCGCATCAATATATATAGATTTTCTTGTGATTTCCTGCCGGTTTTTTTTTCATATCAAACGTGCTACTCTCTTTCTTGTACGTATGTATATATATAAATAAACGACTTTCCCGGTACACCTTGTCAGAGAAAAATCGGATAACGACCTCCTGCACGTTGCACACTCGAAAACACAGCGATTCAGCTGCGTAAATGAAGATTAGCGCATCTCTTCGCACGTTATATTTAACGTGCGTCGATATCGATCGCGATTACGGTATAATCCACATGTATATATATAGGGTATATGAGGACCGAAAATAACCGGGTCTAATACGAAGATGGATCATCATCGTAGCATATTTCGAAGAAGGGCGTGTATGCGTGTATGTAAAAAGTGCGGATGGACAGAGAGAGAGAGAAGAGTTCGACAAAAAGCTCGTTAATATGCGCGCGCGTCTGATGACTGACGGCGATGGGCTAAGTATAGACTTTTCGTATAGTTTCCTCTATTGGAATTCCAAGAGTTGTTTTGTGTCTGGCTCGAGTATAATAAAAATTATTACATTTTTATTTAAAGAATTAACCGGACTTTGTTTCTTTCTCTATTTGGATAGGATAAACAAATTCGTAAGGTATTGTAAGAAAAAAGAAAAGAGGGACAGATATGTGAGCATAGAAATGAAATTCTAGTCCTTGAGAGTTATTCAACTCTTCACACGTGTCAAGGGAATATAATTCTATCGGGCATGGGCTGCACTATAGTTTAATAACAAGTTTATGGCAGCCATAAAATTGATTTGAAATCAATTTGAAAGTTCGGAGCTGTATATATACGTATCTGTTTACCAAAGTTTTTTCATAACAGAGTTTTTTCGTGATGGTTCATAAATTTTGCAGCTCGCTGTATTTGCCTCGGGATTTGATCGATAGTTCGTGCGCACTCTATTCTTTGTTTATCTCTCTCTCTCTCTCTCTCTCTCTCTCTCATACAGTAATAATATTAGCTTTATAGTTATGTACTTTTTCAGTATACATGCGTGAACAAATTTTTTCAAGCTTCTAACGCGAAAAAATACACACCATGTATTTTTAAGATTAACAAACTCGCGGTAACCAAACAACAAGTTTTACGCTTCGAATTTTTTATTTACCTATAACATCAAAAAAAAAAACCTTTATGCATATACGAGAAAAATCATACTTTATTTTTAAACAAACATTAAATTTACTAATTAATAAAAAGCAAATCCTTAACCATACTTCGATCCTCATTTCTGTTATAGGCGAAGGCTGCGTAGAGAAGCCAGTATCAACGTTATGGCGTAACTACGTGAGCAGTAGCCGACCGGACGTGACGATGCGGCTGACCATAACGAACGGCGGCTTAACCGCGACGACAAAGGACCACGGTCTAACCGAATACTGGGCGCATCGAGTAACCTACTGCACAGCGCCAGCCTCACATCCACGTCTCATCGTCTGGGTATACAGACACGAGGGTCGTAGACTCAGGCCTGAGCTTAGGTGCCACGCGGCTCTTTGCTCTAAGGAGTCAACCGCGAGGAGATTGGCGAGTGTGTTGAACGCTAGGTTACATCAGGCGTTGTTGGAGTTCAGGAGGGATAAAGTGTCGAGGCAGAACGCGAGGTTAGTAAAGGATACTTTTTGGTATAAGGGAGAGGGAAAATTGGTTATCGATGGGTGCGAAGGATGTGCAAAATACTTCGAAGGTTTTATTAGGTAACAGAGTGGGTGGCGAATGCATTGTTGACGAGTTATGCGTATATATATATATATACACTTCGTCCTCTGTGAAATATGGTTCGAGAATGTTCTACAGCGCTTGTAAAGTTAAACTAATTTCAATGCCTCGTCAAGTTTAATGGATTGATAGGACGCGCGTGGTGAATTTTTGTTTTTTTTTTATCGTGGTCGAACGGAGACGGTAAATTTGCAAGCTATACGGCGCGTTATCGCGGTAAACGCTCGTAAATCAAGTCGTTGAACTCGAAAAATCTTTTAACTTATATATACGATATTGCCTGATCGCCATGGGTGTATATATATATATATATATATTATGTTGTGCGGCCCGCAATGTTTAAGGAAACGTACAGAATGTTGTAGACGTGGATTTTTAAAATACCGGAATATAATATATCTGTTACGTGAATGCAAATCGTGCGGCGGGTCAAAAACTTCGATCAAGGATCATTGGAGCCAAATGGTTTATCTTAATGAGATTCCGGGCGCCGAAAGTTGGACGGAAAAAGATTTTTTTTTAGTATAGTCTTTATAATAAGCTATTATATATGTTGTGCAAATATAAAATAGTGAGATTTATCTATTATAAAAAAGGTTAAAATGCGATTGTTGCGAATGACGCAATTAATAAAGTTTCTATATAGACTTTCCAGTGGAAAATAAATCCTAATGTTTTTCCACTTATAAATAGTTAAAGATAATATAACTTTACGTAAAAATACCCGGCAACACCTTATCGCGATAATTTTTATAGTTTCGCTTTAAGCACGTCCGTATATATTTTTACCATCAGTATAGAAAAATACTATACTTCACTTTCTGCGTTATCTCTCACTTATCTCGTCCACTCGACTAATATTAAATAACTCGGACTTTTTTTTTCAACCACCTTGTACCTTTCCTTTTGCACAAAAACACTCAACAACGCAAACTCTTCTAAAAAATCTCTTATTTCCAATCTTCTTCGCGTTCTCCGTACATCATTCAAAATTTGATTCATTGAAGAAGCATATCTACACTGTAATATGCATCGCTAGATATATATAATACGAATTAGTCAACGTAGATTACGCTCCTGACCTTGCTTGGTATACTTTCTAAGAAGAGTCATGAAATCGAGATTGAAAATCACCGCGCGAGCTCACGACTATATAGTAGCGCTTCTTACAGTTCTAATCACCATCGCGGCCTTGGCGCGTGAATCTTTTTCCTTTTTTTTCTACTTCAACTTCTTCTTCTTCTTCTTCTCTTTACGGGAGCGGCAAATTCATCTTATGCGCTGTCATGCACTCGATCTCGCTCAAAGAGAACGAAAAATATACCGAGAAAAAAAAGAGATTTTAAAGTCGAATTTTCTCGATTTGTAATTCCTTTCGTTTTTGTTACTAATGTATATAGTAGTAGTAGTAGTAGTATACGTGTTTTTCATCGTTCTTACACTTTTGAGTATATATGCGCGCTGACACGTATGTTGAATGATTTCCCGTAGAATCATCAGGCGTCCGGTGTGTCAAGGCCGTTGAAGTCTTTCAGATTCGTTAAAAAAAAGTATTTGTCATCTCGTCGTCGACTGTATATATTTTACTCTATGGGTTACAGCCATTTTCTTAAATTGCTCGTTATTAGTGGCCACGAGTGTTGTGATAAATTATACATTAGTGTTAAATGGTGCCGGCTTTTTCACGAAAAATATATATATATATATATTGTGCGTTAATTATGCGATGGCGCGAGTCCCAATTTAAATATATACATATATGCCTATATCAACGAATGCTCATGGATTACGTGGGTCTGTATTTATATATACGCCTATGTGTGTGTTGAATATAAAAAAAATCTAGAGAGACCAAACCTGTTTTCCGTACAGCTGTCTATTTATGCCCGGATAATCGAATAAAAATTTCAATCAATCGGGTGCCGGATTCCTCGAGTGCACGTATGGAATAACTACGTTGTACGAGATAACTTTAAAAGGGCTATCAGATATCGAAGGGGATAATTTTTACGTGTCGATGAGGAAAATTCACTCTTATATATATATATACATTTTGGCAAATTACATTATTTACATGTAAATAATATACATACGCGTATTTCGCGATATAATTTATAATGTACTCGAATATGTATAACAGTGTTCATAAAGATATCCGAGTTATTTGATACATTAATTAAAGTGCTTTCAACTTCCTTATGTGTATCCATGTATACACACACTTAATGTCAAATAATCTTATGAAATAACACTTAGCGTAGTGACTATTCAAAGTATCATTAGGGAATTCGCAATATCAGGCGAGAAAGAGATCGCTATAGTTACCCCCCTTTCATATATATATATATACATATATATACACGGATGATTTGAACGAGGCACTTTATGTATACTTACACTTTCCTAAATGCCTTATTAATTAATTGAAGATGATTCATCAAAGTCACATAATATCTTATATTATATTTATATATCGTCACGCGAAACTTTCGTTTTCAATAACTTTCTACGATTTCACTCATATCTGAAAAAAAATTGAAATAATTAGCGGATCAAAAAGAGAAAACTTCCGGTATATTATGTAATACAACGTGTGAGGTGGAGAAAAATAAACGTGTTTTTCGAATATTAACCTGTCGCCGCGAGTGACTTTGATTTCAATAATCTTAAAACTATGATAATTAGTTCGTGCGAGACTCTTACAATAGATAACACGTTGTTATATTATATAACGCCACAGTTCAATACGTTTATTGTTAAACCGTCCGCTTAATTAAATTAACAGGATTTTTAAATTACCTTTCAAACACCTAACAATAATTCTTGTCGCCCAAGTGTCTTTAAATTAAACTCTTCTCGCATAACAAAGTAACAACAATAACAACAATGCATCCGCCGCTCACACAATGTCTCACAATATTGCCAAGATTATTTATTCCTCGTAAAATTTGACCTTACCTCACAATCCGAGCAATAAACCTAATCTACATTTACATAATATATCCTCAAAATGCAAATGACTATGTATAACTCGCCGTGCAACAACGATATACCCGCGACTCTATCGCGAATTTCCTCGGTTTCTTTGTTCTATGAATCACCTATATATATTAATCTTTATCTACACTGCCGCGTTCTTTCTTTCCTCGTATACAACATATTACACACACATACCATCGCACTTCCTACCTACAATTTTTACAACCTTTCGTCCTCTATCAATCACAATACGTATAAACATATCTTTCTAACGTACCATCATTTCACATTCCCTCAGGTTATCACTGGCGAACGCAGTATACGAGAACCCATCGTTACCCCGCCGCAAGATCCTGTTAAGCACAGGCGGCTCGAACTATCGTCCACCATTGGAACGCTCCAAGAGTGCGCCGAAATTATCGGCTATTGAGGAGGACGCAGTCGCCGAGGAAATTGAACAGCAACGGTTCCTTGAAGAGCTCGCTTCACTCGAGCATGTGGCACAGAGCTGGCAGGAACATGAGAGTTGGCGGTTAGCAAGGCTTTTGGAAGCTCTACATCATAGAGAATCGTCGGATGAGAATGGAAGCATCTCGAGTGGCTGCGAGACCGCCAGTACTGCTAATAGTGAGGAAAGGGTGTCGAGCAGCGAGGATTCCCATCTACCGCATGAGTCTGATTTGCTTAATGGTGAGTGTTGACTTTGAATGCTATATGGGGTTGGAAAAAGAGAGTTGTAGTAAAGTACATTGAAAGTTTTTTTTTTTTCATGATAAAGTTTTGGATATTAGATTTGAAAGTATAAAATAATTTGGATATTCGCTGCGACTCTTCGGTTTGTGAATTAACATGCGAAACGTTTTTTGTATATACAGATATGAAACTCGTGCACTGCATACCTTATTTTTCGAATTTCTTTATTCGGAATTCTCAAGTTTAATATCTTTGGGAGAAAATGGCAAAAACAATTGTTGCGAATATTCATTGACCCAGTTTTTCTCTCAGTTTACTTGGAACTCCTGCAATCTCTGAAAAATCTCCATAAAACTTTTGCCGTACGCATACGCGCCTGCATACATATGAATGAATTGACCAAATGGACTGTGACCGATGATATTTTTTTTTCCATGAACTGTTTGCAAACATCATACTCTTGCATTCTGATACTTCAAATACTACGAAATTTAAAAAAAAAATTTCAAACTATATAAAACTCTCTACTATGTTATTCGCGAATAGCTTATTCTTATTCTTCTCCTATACGGCTACAGCAATAAAATAGAAAGTTTCTCCGAACCAATAACCCCAAGCTATGTGTATCAAAAATAATTCTTCCACCTCTATAAATTAAAATCACTTTCCAAATATACATATATAATAAAACTGTTTCTTTCGTATTTTCGCAGGCCAACGTACAACAACAGGCAAAGCTTTAACAGCGGCAATGACGACCCACGTACCATTGTCGACAACACCACCACTCTGCAGTCCAAATAGTCATCACGCTGGTCCAAGACGTAATTCCGAAGGTTCACCAAATTTCATGACGTGCGCGGGTAGTCCACGTTTCCGTAGACGAACCAGTCGACAAGCACGCACGCGCAGTCGCAAACAGCTTGTTAATACTGGCAGTAGTGGTGGTGGTAACAATAGCCTCTCTGGTGAAGAGTCGCTAGAGGATGAGGACGAGGACCATCGTATGATGTTGATCGAGGACTCGGGTGCTGGTAGCGGGCCGAATGACGGGAATTTCTTTGACTTCGAGGACGTCGAGGATCTCGATGAGATTGTCGATTTCAGGCCACATGGGGAGAGCCCGAGGAGCTCGTGTACCGGTGGACAGTCGCCAGCGAGGATTCAGGTGAGGATTGATAAATGGAGTTGATGTTGAAATGATGGTTAGGTGGAATGGAGAAGTGTAGTATTACAGTAAAATGTATTTTTATTTAGGTACATTTCTGTATGTATATTTTAAAAACAAAAATTAGTCAATTATAAGTCATTTAAACAGACTGAAGAGAGTAGAACGATTATTATTATTGATCTCATTTAGTAGCTTTATCTATAACTTCGGAATAGCATACATTAACTTTGTATATTAATTATCACTGCGGTTTAAATTCTTTTGTAAGCTTGAGTACGTGCCTTCTGTCAAGTTCACCAAACGCTCTATAATGACTTCCTTAATAGTTAATAATTCTTGAAAAGATATTTCGATGATTGATCTATCGGAACAAATATCGTTTTGAGTGCGGGGCACGTCCATCAAAGCGATTCTAAAAATGTAGCGAGATTTGATAAAGAGGAAACGAAAACATAAAGATATGATGGATGGACTATTCATGATGTTCGGTAAATAAATCGCATCTTCAAGGATAGATATATAAGTACACACATACATTTGAATACTATTTCGACTCCACGTGGTGGCTATAAATAGTATACAAAACGAATTTAGAAAAAGGCAAAAATATCTAAAATCTTTATAGCAAAAAGTTTGTTTTTCAACCCCCGTTTTTCATTTCTTTATCAACAAATCACGCCACGTTAATCCTGAGCAAAGCAAACAATTTTTCGCATTTCTCCTCCGGCCTCTTTCATAACCATCTACCACATATATACGCGCACGCCGCGCGTTAATTAACTATAATATACCATCACACGCAGCACTAACAAGCCGTTCTTTTTTCCTCTTTTTTTTTGCAGAACGACAGTTACGCTGCTCTGATCGCGAGGCGAGACGACATGCGGAAGTTCGTCGGCGCGCGACGTGGCTCCTGTACCAGGGACGAGGTCGACGGTAGCTGCCTCTTACCCGCTGACGACGAGGACACGAATACGAATAACACCGTCACCGTTACAACGACGGCGACGACGACGACGCCGGCACCTACTGTATTCCACACGTTAGGGTCGCTAGACGAAGAGGAAGCGGATAGCGATGAAAGTGGATATGTCGAAGCTTCACCGAAAAGCTCGATGGATAGGACAGAGCTGAAATGTAGAAAGGAAGAGCTGGAGAAAGAAGCGCAAGAGAAGAATAATAACGAGATGAGTGGAGATGTGATGAAGGCGAACGGCACAGAACATAACAACGTCTCGGATAAGGCGGAGTTCATCAAGTGTCCGATATCTGAGACCATTAAGAAATTAGCTAACGCCTCGTTGAGAAGCTCGAAAGCTATGCGAGTCTCGACGACGACTTGTCTGGAATCGTTGAAGACGACGGTGAACAAGCCAGAGATTGATGGAGAGTCACCGAGTTTGATGCAGAGGAAGAGGCTTCTTGCCCAGCAAGGCGTCACCGTCTGAAAACTATAGTCGGAGGATTAGTTGGTTCTTCCTTCCTTCCTTGCTTCCTTATAGCATCGTCACGGTATACGCGTGTGTGCTGATGATTAGACTGGAGGTCCAATCGTGTAGTCACATACGCGTATATACGCGAGGATGTATAGAGACGATCCGGTACACACAAACACATACATTTATATAGAGAATAGCAGGTGTAGAAAACTGCGACGACTGAGTGTTTAGCGAAAAAGATAAACTTCGAATGAATCTCGTCAAAAATAAAAAAAAAAGTGCTTTGGAGTGAAATTTCAAGTTTCCACGTACGGTATATGTGTATATGGATATGTATGTACATTGTCGGAGTATATGATACGATGCTTTTATATAGATGAGATGAAAAGCATCGTCGAAGCTTGAAATAAACTTGACAGGTCTTTTTCCGATGCGTCGAATGGAAGCATATATATACGGTATAGAGAATGATTGTCGATATGTGTGTCCTTGTTTGTACACGCAGGCATTGATATATATATATATATATATACCAACAACTGTTGTTGGGAACTCGACATGTGCGTATAAGAGTTTTATCGTGTAAACGTAGCATGACGTAATACCAAAACAATTATTTAATTGTGTTAATAGTTTGCGTATACTTTTTCGCTATTCTTTTAAACGACTTTAAATATGTAGTTATAAATTGATCGTGGGTAGGTAGATGAGTGTGGATGACGCTTTAAGACTTGAATTTCACTCTGAAATGTTTAGAAAGAAAGAGAGACGAAGAAGAGAATCGATTTGACTGCGACGTTTTTAAGCATGTGAATAGCGTTTATTGTACATGTACGAGTCGAGGTTGTAGTTAGTTTAGAGATTAACGTTTTTTTTTTGTTGTTATAATTTACGCTGAATGAAGATTATTATATATATAGTATTCGTGACGAAGTTTTACTGTTAGTCAACGACACGAGCCCGAAATATACTAATAGTACGACCAATGTGAATGCGAATTCATGTACTTTTTCTCGGTGTGTAGTAGGAAAACATTTATTCATTAGATCGACTTTAATCTGTGTGTAAGAGAAGATGAAAAGTATCATAGCGCGTAAATGAATTTTTTTCGATTGTCGTAAAAAAAAAGTAAAAGGTAATTTTTTCTCTCTATTAGAATGTGTTAAGGTTGCGAGTGGAAATACTGTACTCGTAGAAATCGTACTGTATCAAAATTTAGATTATACTGTTGCAAAAGTGTTTGGAGATTTTCATAACTGTTAATTGAATTTGTTATTCGTTATAAGACTTGCATGGCTGCCGATAATGAGGTCAAATTCTGTATTGAATTCAATTGGAACATGTGATATTGTTTTAAGTGCGCAAATTTTATGTCGTGTAAGACGTTTTGTTTTATGTGCATGAGTGTGTGCAAAATTCCAATTTTATTTTTACTTCAGATTTATATTAAAATTATACTTTTTTTATGGTGATATTACAACGCAATATATATATAAAATTTTATTCTTTTGTATCACTGTTTTAGATAAATTTTGAAAGAAATTTTTTTTATTTGTAAACGAATGAATTAGGCATTAAGACGTGTTTAGACATAGATTTTTGTGAAAAAAAAACATAAAAATTATAAAAAAAATGTATTAATCGTGTTAATGTATTGGATAGTTTGTAGAAAACAAAACGATCAAATTTATGTGAAAATCTTAAACTACTTTTGTGACAATTAAGTATATTTAGTAATGTATTAAACCATTGTCGGGTGAAATTTCCCACGGCCATTACGATACATCACCAAAACACTCGCGAGATGCTGATTTAAACATAACTCAGCGTATAAATTTACCTATACATAATAGATGTAAAAACGAGCGACGTTTTTAGCGTATTAATGTATAATTTTCACCGTCTCCACAAATGCTGTAGTATTACAAAAACAATTCCGTTATAAGAAGTATTTTCACGTGTATATATATGAATTATTCGATGTATGTACAACAATGATATATATATATATATTTACGGCCCGAATGAGACATTTTCGACTGGTGGATCAGTGGAAAGGGCTTTTTATTGAATTAAACATGGTGCGAACTATGATTCGTTAAGGATAATAAACTATTATTAAATTATATTTCACGTGTGTTTTACTTTGCACCCTTTACCAAAACATAAATATTTGCAACATATTTTTGATTAAAAGACTTTAGAAGAACAAAAATTCTTTTTATTTAAAAACAATTAACCTCAAGTATCAATATTTATAAACAGAGAACTATATAAGTTGTAAATAAAAAAGATACACATTGAATGTCCATTGATAATCAAATAAATACTAGGATGTGACGTCGATATCTGAATTCCCACAATCAGTATAATAAACAATTAGAGCCTCGTGTGAAATACCTTTTACGAGAGTTACGTGATAAAAATTGTTTCGATAATTTAAATGCCGCATTTTTTCACGCATAAGAACATATTTACATTGATATCTCGTAATTCAGGAACAAAAATAAAATACATTAAATACTTTTTATATAGATTTTTTTTTATTTCAATCAAAATATTTTTAAAATTACTAGGCAGACATAACACAATTCTTATACTAATATAAATTATCAACTAATAAAATCAAATTCATGCGCCGCAGCGGCAGCAACATTCTTAAAAAATTTTATTATCGTATGATGGTAACCGTAAAAGTTTGAAACTTGGAGATCGGTAGGTAACAACGTATAAAGGTATAATCTTCAGCGTCGAACATTTCGTAGTCTTCACAATGTCTTAAAGATGGCAGTACTAGACACGGCAATTCTACCTGTAATTACTTCAGAAAGTTTCTCTATACCTGCTTATAGTTTACTCTGCGATATATAAACGTATTTACTAAACAAAAAACTCTTTTTCCGTGAAGTTAGAATTTAATAACCATTGGAATATTAATACTACTTTATTGATTCTTATATTGAAGTTTAATGAAATAATTATAAATTTCAAGCTCAAATATAATAATAAAAATCTTTCAAAGTATAATTAAATTAAAAGCTTTTCAACATAAATAATATTTTAGCATAATAAATGAAATGTAAAAATTCAATTACGCAGGCATAAAATACTTCACGTTCAAAAAGTAATCTTATATTTATACAACGATATACTGTATTTTATGATAAACTTGATACTTAATAAACAGCTTATTATTTTTACTTTTAACGTCTGTGGTTCTCATATTGAAAATACTACATATACCGTTACGGTACCAGTTTTCGACTAATAATCAATTTTAATAAGTTAAATTCACATTAATTAAATTTTGTTGGCGTACAATTTTTTTTTTAACTAGAGAAATCATATAATATTAAACAATATGAAGTATAAAGCGTTTAGCAAAATGTGCATCTATTTTATTCAGCATAGAATTGATCATAAATTGTTTTTGAGTTAATTAAAATCTGATTCCTTAACGGAACAACTCCATACGTTATATAAAAATTTGATCATTCATTTTATCCTTACTTCTGATAAAGAAACGTAAGAATCGATGTCAAAAAGAAGATCTATTCTCAACAGTTGAAATAGTTAAACAAACCAATAAACCTTGAACATTTATATTTCTTGTGATTCGTCGTCCTTATCCTTGCTAAATAAATTACTACCTTATAGTTAAACAAAATTACTCTACGTACATACTTATCTGTTTTGTGCTATTCGGAAAAAACACCACTTCCAATAAACAAAAGCGTAATCAATGCAGAAGCTTACTACACTACATAAATAATAAATGCATTTATTCAAGTACAGAATCTTCATAAAGACTTCGTACGCTCCAAGTTATAATACGCACAGCATGACTTTGAAAGCAGTTAATAAGATAACTTAAGCATTTGCTTAAGAACATCCGGAAAAAATTAAACTAAATATCCCTATTATCTCAAAACCAACCATTTATCAACAAATTATATCAACTATATATAAAAACAAAGCCAATACCCGCATCCCATCCCTCCCGCACAATAGCCATACAAAACACAGTGCAACTCTTATATAGCAGCTCGCTCGAGCTATTTGCAAGCTAGAACGCGGAACGCGAATGATAGAAAGTCGTGTCGTGGGAACGGCACGTGGAGGTGGAAGCTCTCCTGCCGGTGGAAGGGCGCGGACTCGCATGCGGAGAGAGAGAGAGAGAGAGAGATCGCGCAGGCCTTGCATCGTGTCAAGATCAAGGTATATATCGCCGCGCTCTCTGTGTTGTCGAGCATGCGCGCGTGCGTATATATGCCGTGGTCGTCGTCGTCACAGCCGCGTTTTACCTTGCGGCAATGAGAGGCGCCGGATTGTGGAAGCGCCTGCGCGCACCTGTTGTGTTGTTTTGACTGGTGGGGAATTTTTTTTTTTTGAGTGGGGGGGGGGGGGGGGTGTTGGGCGTCGCCGGGGGGGATTGATGGGTCGGGAGGGTGTGGACGGCATTATTTGATATAGTTGTGATTTGAATAAGTACTTATAGGAAATGTATATTGGGTGAATTTTTACTAGAAAATATTTTCTTTTTTAGTGGGAATAATTACTTTTTTTTATTTAAAAAAATACAAATTAGCAATTAATATTGTCGTTATAGTAATATTTTAGTGGAAAGGGGGATATAAGTATTTCAGTATCATAATTGACAAAAACGAGCGTTTGTATATTCACTAAATTTTTTATGAAGATCAAAATTGAAGGGTTAAGAAAAGATAATCATATATAACTTGAGAGATATTGGAAGTGATAAAAAAAAAGAAGCAAAAAAGATGTCCTATATTTTGGACCCTAATTGGTATTCACTTGGAAACGAGGATGGGAATAAATTTTGGTAGATTTAAAAAGCGAATCTTTCTAGTTCTCGAATATACTTATGGAATTACCCAAAAATAATAAATTCACAATTGACCTCATATATAAGTATTAAAAGAAAGTGTTAGGGATAATTAAAAGTGTTAATTTCGCTTAAATACGTTAATCCACTTTTATCTTGATTTTATACCAAAAATATACTACAACTCATTGATGTTTTTAAATTAAAATTTTTTATCCATGAAACGTATGAAAAATAAAAAATTTTCCTATATAATATTTCCTAACATTGACAAGTTAATGCAAAATATGCACTATATAATACAACATTAAATGTACAATACAACAATAAATTTTCAAAAACCATGATCACTTTCTTCACCCATATTAACGAAAAAAAATCTCAAAAAGCTTCCTATCCAAACTACTCACCCACATCAATCCACCTAAATGAAAAAAAAACCTAAATAGGTGCCATCGTCACCTCACAACCCACGCTTATGTATATATATAGCCATACCCCACGCAAATCATCATCATCATCTCTACACATACAGACTTACTCTTCGTACAGAACTTAAAATTTCGAACGAAAGGAAAATACCCGTAATGCAAGTACTCCTATA
>JAWWEQ010001970.1:0-62801 GCA_035583055.1 Torymus tubicola
GGGAGCCAATAATTAGTCATTTCTCTTGGCTATTTACTGAGATTGTGCCCCATTTTTAATAGTCAAATTTCTACCAGAGTATATTAAGAATTTTTGTATTTTATAATTTTTTTAATAATAATATAATCTATGACTTATAAATTCAAAGACGATTGATACAAGTTCTTACAGACGTTCCTTGAAAATTTGGCAAAAATGTAACCATTTTCTGACCATTCTTGACTATTAGTAAGAAAACTAGATAAACGTTATTTTTTTTATTTTTTTTCTATTACAATTATTTGAGATATTACATAGAACTTGTTATATCATCATAGAAAATAGAAACTTACAGAGTTTGCTATTTCAAAGTATTATCTAACATATAACAATACAACCAATTAAAACATAGATATTTTAATTAACATCCCCTTCCAAATTAATGTTTAACATGCTCGTACAATACGTCTTTATATATAGTGATAATAAATAAAAAAAGAACATTATTATTTTGCACACAAACGGAAACGTGTTTTTTATCATCCACATACCACAAGCAAACTTAATTTTTCTGTATCACCTGCAAGATATAATTACTAGTTCGGAAACCGAACCAACGATCGCCTGCAGCTCGTAAACTTTTTCACTCGCACTATATAATAAAAACATTTTTCCGAAGCCAGATCACACGTTTCTTAGTAACGTACACAGACAATAATCGTTCTCTTTGTTCTGCTTTAACCCAAGAATGACTTATTACGGTATATATCCACACACACACGTGTATATAATAAGTTATAAACTAAAGAACAAAAAATTAAGTTTCTATTGTGTATATTACTATCATATAATAACGTCACGCTATATATCACCGCAACGGACGAACATATACAATATTCGCGCGTTCGCTCGCTATTTCGAAATGTGACTTCATGCGGCAACCGGCGGCTACGTCGCCACGCGTGTGCGGAGATTAAATTTATAAACTCTTGTATCACTTTCAATTTTGGAATTATTAAAAACGCGAAGGTGGGCACGTATATAGCACACTCGATTAAAAGTGCGAAAGAGAGAGACACGAGTATTATTATATGAGTGAGTTGAATAAACAATTATGCTTTATAAATCGAAGCTCTTATAGCGGGCCTCGTTGTTGTTGAGTTATACGAATGTGTTTTCTTTTTCTTTTTTTTGGGCGAGTGTGTTTTGTAAAGAAATTTTTTTTGAAATGTTGTGATAAACAAGTCAAAGAGTCGAATACTTTTCGATGTTGTATAGGTATGCTCTTTTTAAAATGTATAATTAAAGTGTTGTAATTGTGTTCTCGTAATTTTGAAATTTAAAAGGTAGAGCGATGTATAGCTACTTGAAGATAATTGTATATAGCCTCGGGCTGCAAATGATTCAATATATCAATCATTATTCACTGCGCGCTTTACAATCAATTATACTCAATTTTCATTAAAGTCGTTGCGATGATTTTTAGAGCGCGCTTCCGTGCCGCTTATATTACATTTAATGAACCGCATTTTCATGTTTTATACGTATTATTATTGGAAATTATGCATCGTTCTTCAGTAACCCTTATACATAAAATAAATCGCATATATGAGCGAATCCCGAAAAATCTTTAGCTTTTTGATAACTGCACAATTTTAGATTTAATAGCCTATAACTGAAGTTCTTTACAAATCACATGAAAAGGATATGATCATTTTTCAATAGAAAAATAATTTTTTAATGTATTTTGCAAACAGCTATAAGATGCAAGAGAAATGTTTGCTTTTTACTTTTTGAATATTAGAAAATGAAAACTCTTACATACTTATATTTGGGTTATTTTTCATGGCATGTCGATCTACCAGGGCTTACATTAAAGCTTTGTTAGAAAAGAAAAGATAACTCAAAATGACTACTTATATTCACTCTTTTTGTAATTTTTCGTAGAAAAGTCTTCCTCTACCATTACCTTGGATTTCTTTTATTTCCCTATTGAAAAATGATCATTTTCCTCTTTTGTTCAATCATATATGCTTTATTTCTATTATTTTTTTATTTCTCTATTAAAAAATGAACATTCGAACCAATCACGACGTGCTTTATGTCAAGAACTAATAACCTATAGCCTTATATCAAATAAAAAATATTGCAATTTCGAAAAAGTTAAAATTTTCTAGAACCTGCTGACCTACAAAAGCTACGCTTAACCCGATCATCCGGAAGTTTCACGTCACAATCATCTCATTATATAAACTTAACCCAACGACAAACAAAATCACAAATAACTCATACCAACCCATCATTATATAATTATATTCCCTCTCACTGTTGTCCCATAAATCACCATATATACCATCAACAACAACAACAACAAAAAAACACACGACCCCATAAATTTTAGCCTCCCACCTCACGTGTATATCACGACGCGCGTCGTCCGTGAATTAACCCGCGGCATTATATTAAGTATAATATATTTTTTTGGACACACATCGCGATCGGCCGCGCGCGTAGGCGGTTTCGCCAGGGCCGACAACTGCGACGTCGTCGTCGTTATTCTATACGCGTGCGACGAGAAAGAAAGAGAGGGACACATCAAGCGTATATATCGAGAGAGAGAGAGAGAGAGAGAGGGAAAGAGAAGAGATTTCGATCGCGAGTGCGGGTATATTGTAGACGATGACGTGATGCGCGCGTGCGCGCTCGCGTACGTATGTAGGGAAAAAGAGTGCGCGCGAAGTGTATATGGCCTTATGTAATTGTTGTTATTATTAATAATAATGGTGATCAGCTGTGCGATGGTATGGTAGATGAGATGGTAGTTTGAATATTGTTATGGCGAGTGGTTATGTATATGTAGGAAGGCGGAGTTTTAGGCATAGATTATAGGCGAGTGTGTGATCGACGGCTATAGGTCATATTATATAGAGAATATATGTGTAACGAATAAGTATTCGCGCGCGTGACACGAGTGGAAATATTTGACGTTGGAGAAATCTTTGCATATATTATATACATTGTGTAGAGCAGCCGGTCTATATAGTCGAGTGTACGATCAGCGGCCGTTGATGGCTGACATATTGTATAAATTATGTACTCTTTGAAAAGGTATACCCTAAACAAAAAACGTTTCCATTCCATGTAAAATTCAAATCAACCGCTTACTTTATACACACAATTTCCATCACATCAGTCTCAATATTCTCCGCACCATGTGCGGTCAATGCACTTCGGTCACCCGCAAACATCATCAACGCGTTGCTGAAAATGTCAAATCCCACTCGGCACACCCGCATGTATATATATATATATATATATTTGTTTTGCTTGTAATCGCATCCATCAAGCCTCACACGCACGCGTCCGCGCGAGCGCGAGGGGCAAACACTTTGAGAAAGTGCCAGAGGCGCGGTGGTATATTTTGGAAGCGGAGACTCGACGGATTTTAAAATTAAAGCTGAGCTTTCCGCGCGTTGGTCGTGGTGGTGATGATGTTGTTGCATTTGATTGTCGCTTGCCAATTTTTCAGCATTTTTCTAGATCGTTCGGTTTGGTATTTTCGTATTTCATTGTTGGTCTTTTGTTGTATAGCTACAATGGATTTACAATAAGTCTAGATTATTTTTGTTGTACGGTTGGTAATTGATGATGATGATGACTTTTTAGGATTGATGCAGATGTGGATAAAGTCTATCCATTGTACAGTAGTTCTTGTACACTAATAATAAAAAAGGGTTAAAACAATTGTCCGCTACATATAGATACGTATATATACATACTCGAAGCTATCATAAATTTCACGATACAATATAACTTCACTCTCGATAACTGCGTATAAGTATATATAAACCTCGTCGAGGAGGAGAAAAATTAAGTTTGATCAATCGAATTAAAAAGCACCAATCATTTGTCATCTCTTAATAATGCAAAGTGGCAGCATTGAAATCACTCGTGTTATACATATATATACACACATCGTTTCAATATTTAACCAAGATCGTCGTCCTAAGTAAAAGCGCACACAACCGCTGCCCGCATTACTACGGACACAATGTGGACGCAGATAAAGTTGCAACCAGCCCAATAGACTTCAATCGCGTTAAAGTGGATAATTTCCCAACTACTATATATACTGTCGTATATATAGCTTTATACATGCCATGCTGCTCATACGACGTCGCGTCCATCATCAGCGGCTTTTTTTCAGCTGCCTCAACGGAAAAGAATTATAATTTGCTGTGTTTCGCGCATTGTTATATATATTTTACTGTTACCTCCTTTTTTTTGCTTCTTTTTTGAGTCTACGAAGGTTCTCGGAACGACCGTTTTATTATTTTTCTTTCTTTTTGCGGTCGTTTGTATATTGTGTATATGTGTATATATATATAGATACTTTGTGTTTATGCTTTGTGTGGATATATAGTTATGTGCTGATGCGGAATTGTTTTGCGCCGAACGTTTGTCGAGACAGTGTATATGTATGTAACATGGCGCAGCAGTGATTTAACGACGCGCGGTATATAGAGAAGAATCACAATCGATCGAGATGCTTGCTAAACGAGCGGAACGAGGTTTTTACGAGCGAGCGATTTTGAAATTTGCGAGTGATTTTATGTAATGGTCAAGAGAGAGAGATGATGATGATGACAAAAGGATCGGTGATATGTTGAGGGACTTTTGGGAGGAACAAGATATGGGAAGATGTGGAGTTACGAAAGAACCCGAGGAATTTGTATATGGCGAGGAGGAAAAAAAGTTTATTATTGTGAGATAATACGTATATATTGTGGATTTTTATACTGATCGAAGTGGAATATATCGGATTGATTGTGATCGAGCACAGATGTAGGATGACTAATGGACCTTCTTTTTTCTTTTATTGCGAAACTTAATTGATTTGATACAACTATCGTGTATTTATCTTTGAGGTATATATGTGATTAAAGATTATAGATGCAGATGAACGTATATGATATTGTTTAGAATATGAAAAATCTTACAATTATTTTTTCTATAAAAAATATCTTGTCGTGGTCCATGATCTAAAAAATGTCTTTATTAATTTAATGATTTGATTCGTTCAACTAAATAAAATTTACGGGTAACCCGCATATTCAATAAAAAAATCATTGATTTAAAATGGCTAAGAAAACTTCATAATTGTGTATAATATTATTTTTCAGATAATCAACAACATAAAAACCTTCTTAAATTTAACAAAACTCAGTCACCAACCAAATACTGTTAGACCCAAAAAAACCATCATAAATACCTAGACAAATATATCAAATCTACCCACATGTTTTTCCAAATCTTTAACGTAACCATGATTCGCAACCGCGACAATAAAATCGGCACCGCTCAACCACGTGCCATCAGAGTAACAAAGCCGCACCTCTCATCGTTCCAAGTACCTTTATAAGTGTATATATTTCAGCCTGATAAAAGCACGCGTACGACGGCGTATATAACTATCGTTCAAGTGCTGCAGTGGGTGTACTATAACTTCGCCGAAGCGCTGATGCTTCTCTCCGCGTGTCTTTGAAGTTCACCCGATGAAGTATAACTAAGCAGTGCAGTATACTCGAAGCACGTATATAACAAGACGGAATTGCGAATGAAAATTAAGAGAATTACTGCGCTGTTTTTTCCATCCATATACAGATTCTATATTGTAATAGAAAAGAAAAATCCCGGAGATAATTGATAATGATATAGTATATCGTTATCTGTATAAAATTGCGATCGTAATCTCTGAAGTAATTATTTGTATTACATTATTAGTAACACGATGACTTTTGGAGTGTATTATATATTATATTATGAATCAGTTTACCTCCACGCAGTCTTCGAAAATTGATGTATTACATATACTTGTATAGAAGTGATCAGTGGATTTAATAATTAGCGATCTTCATTAGCCGCAATTAAAGCCTGAGTACATATACCAAACTAGTTTGATCTCTCAAACCAGAACCATATATATGCATATAGGTACATAAAAAAACAACTGCAATGCAAACAATCACCTTTTTTTGCCGCGACTATAAAACCCAATATCAATTCCGCCGATCGACTTTAACGACTATAATACACAACCAGTCAACCGATCCGATTTCAATTCACGCGCATATATCTAAAAATCCGTCCGCGTACAAAAATATCGATGACGAAATCCACGTGTATGTAGTACCTATATACCTGCGCGACCTCCTTCGACGTACAATAATTATCAAACGGTACGCGATCGTATACATATATGTATATATATATACGCATCGAACTAATTCGACCACTCGACCCGAAACCTCCATACATATTACATATCGCATGTATATATATACATATAGATATACATACAGATGTACGCATACTCGAGTGGCGTAGAAAATTAAGAGATATATCATCCAATAAACCTCTCGCGGCTCAGCAGGCCGTTTTTCAATTCAATTATAAGCGCATATATGCAGCTGCGCGTGCTATGCATGCGGCACTGCCGCACACGCGCGCGTCTCTTCTTACGTCGGCAATGATGATGATGATGCTGCTGCTGCTGCGCACGTGGCTATACTACGACGACGGTTTTGAAAATCGCACTTCCGCGTGTGTTGTAGTATATCTTATACGTCGCGCTCGTACTTATATGAAATCACGGCCGAAAATCGCGTGACGTAGTATAGACGTAGGAAGCAACGACGTCGACGTTTTTTTTTTGTTGTTGTCAGTGCGCGATGGTCTCTTAGGAATTATATATGTGGATTAATCATCGACATCACGTGAGCTTGTATAGAGCGCGTGAAAATTTGTAATGCTATGCGCGCGTTTGGTTATTATAGCGTTTCCGCACCGCGGTGATTATTAATTGAGGAAATTTACCGCTCTAGCGTGCGAGTTTTCCGCGTATATGCGCGGACAAAGATGTGTGGAATTATTGATGCGATTTATCATGGGAGATGCCGTCGCTTGTTTTTCTTTTTTATTAGCATGATTGTGCGATTTTTATTGTACATATAGGGAATTGGGTTCTCACGAGGTCTGTGGACGTGGGGTTAGGTTTCGAAATACGTTGCAACGATGATTTTTTTTTTATTTTTTTGATGATTTTGAAAGATATAAGAAAATTGTACGCGGCTGTCTTGATATACCCGGCTGTTACTACTTGACAGAAATTTGCAATGCTTATATACATATATCCATTCTCATAATAAATCTAAAACTATATGTCGTTCGCGAGAGGTATAATTTTCTTTAAATTTTTAGATAAAATTTAATGCCTGCGCGAGCATATAACTTTGTTTACATCTTAAATTACTCATAAGCATACAATGGAATTTTGTTGTCATTCGTATATATATGTGTTTTGAAAGATAAATTATACTCCTTGAATAAATAAAAACCGAAACAATAATTCTCTATGGTAAAATAATTACACCCAATTAAAAACAAAAAAATGCAAATTTAAACAAACATTAAAGAATATCATTTAGGTGAATTTTTAGCGCAGATCAAAACGTTTTATCGAGAGAGAGAGAAAAATAGCGCGACTAAACGGCGAACGCACGCGCGCGGAGGCGAGCGGTTTGGGTCGTAGAAATATTTCTAAATTTACACGATACTGACCATCGGGCAGAAAGATTGATGATATATGATCTAAACGAATTAGACTGTATATATATACGAGAGAAAGAGAGAACAAAGATGTATTTTTTTTTTAACTCCAATGCGTGTATAGATATTTTTTTTGTCTGAAATTATTTTAAAATGTATAGATTATATATGTTTATCGTATATTAAATATATAATATAACATGATATTACGTCAGCTGTACAAAAAAGGATATTTTTATTTTTAAATTATCAGGACATTGCCGCGACAGAGAGATACGACCATATACGTGCGGGCGCGTGTCCGGTCATTAAAAAATTGCGCAGTAATTCCCATATATATAAAATGCGTCTTTTATTTCTTCCTATATACTTTATATATTAGCAACTTTCCGTATACATATAATTTACGTATATATATTATTAATTAATTAGTCACGATTATTTACGTCCCCGTAATTATTAACGTTATATTTTTAAACTCATTCTGCGATGATTCATTACCCATTGCCAAAAAAGACGACATTGTACGCATATAAATATATACGTATATATATATATACTTTTGTACAATATATACGTCCGTCAGAGCTTGTTAGAAGATACAAAGATGCGAAAGCATGATAAATATCATATATACACGCGTGACAATTCGCCTACACTGCATCTTTTTAATCACGCGGCAGAGTAAAAAAAAATCTTCGCAGTATATCGTATATGTATACTCTTTTGATATGAAAGCGGACGTGAAAGTTTCCTTTGAGGAAATGACTTTGTTTTTTTTTTCGTTCAAATATCAGTTTGATTAGAGATGCCAACTACTGCGCGCTGCGTCCTACTGGTATAAACACAGACGTATATGTATAAGCGATACAAATCTGCGGCTTAAAGTTTCTAGCAACTGCGGTACGTTATACGTGCAGTTGACGTGTTAATCATCATCGCGAAAAATAAAAACAAAGAACCTCGCGTATATATACTATATAAATGCGCAGCTTTGTCGGAACTTTATATATATATGAGAATCCGAAAAAAAACTTTCCGCGCGAACTGCGCAATAATTGTTACGCGTGCATCGTTTTATACATATGTATATGTACACAAAAAATTGCTTTCAAAGAAAAAAGTATATATAATATATAAATTTATACCAATATAACTGGTTTATATATATATATATAGATACACGCGGTGCATCAGTATAGCCCTGGGTCAGTTTTTGTTATTCCGCGTGCTGCGATCCGCAACGGCATTGAGAAAAATGCGCGCGGCTGAGGGCAAAGAAACCATAAACGCTACGACAGCGAGCGACCGCGCTATATACTGCTAAGAGATTCGACCCTATAAATCAGGAATGCGAAACAACCGGGATATTAAGCGAAATTAAAACGATATAAAACATGATTATACCGAATTAAAAGCGCTTCATGCCTACATATATACTGTGCAGAAAAAAAAACGTCGTCTCTTTTATTATTGTATACGGCCACGGTATACTTAAAAAAGTTTAAATATATATGTAGCATTGAAGTGATATGTATTTTTGGTTATTAGCGGAAACCATCGTCGAATTCGCGAATATTTTTCGAAAATTGGGTTAGTAAACTGTAAACAGCAGGGTATGTCATTTATTGTACCGAATAATTCTTTCACCCGCCTGTGCTCTGGTTAAGGATATGTATATATATATATTAATCGTCGCGCATTCTTTTTATTCTTTCGATAATAAAAAAGAAAGCTCTCTTTCAAAAATAAAAATCATGGCCCGCGGTCACGTTCTCATAACAACAACAATGTTCTCAAAATGATGTATTTTAAAATCTCCCCGCGTGCTCCGAATTGGTGTTGTACGTCTCACTCGCGTTATATATCCCCCACTGGTTTATTTTAACATCGCTTGCATCGTGTATATATATACATATATATTGCCTCTATTAAGGATCACCTCGCGGCAATTATTATTATGATTATTATTATTATTCGTTTACGAAAATAAGGTCGCGTATTTTTAGCAATACAGTGTCGGGGTGAATTCTCTCTTTTATCGTGCCAGACGCATCGCACTTTCGGTATAATTTATCGCCTCATGCGCGTCTCGTGCTTTTTTCACAAAAAGAAATTTCTTTTCGAAAACATATGTATATACGTATGTATTCTTACGTATAGCTTTCAAGGATCTATACGCGATGATGACGTTTTTTCGTCTATACACGTAGTATCATGTATATATATGGTGAGTATACGGGCCTAAAACAGCATATGTGTGCGGGCGCGCGTGGAAAAAGTTATTTACCTCGCGTGCTATATTGAGCTGTTAACCATGGGCTCGTAATTTTTACACTCGATTAAGGCTCTGAATTGTTTATTGCCCCCGCGCTGTTCAGATCGAGATATTTGAGAGAATTGTCGTATTTTCACGTGAGGTCGTGGTTCTTTTGCTCTTTGTATTATATACCTTTCTTCTTTTTTGTTATTCTTTACTGTTTGAAGTTCGACCTTTTAATCGTATATATTGAAGTATAAATTGTATGTATATTGCTATAGTTACTTTTTGCGTCATTTATTATCTTCGTGCTGATAGGAAGGATATATATCGATGAAATTCCACATATTTGCACACGAGTTATGGGATATTATACTTTCATCTTATAATTATTTAGTATCTTGTTTTTCTCTGATGTAATATTTGTCGTACGATATTTGACAAGATATATATACTTCTTAACTGGTTGTTATACTGTGTTTGACAATGATGATGTTATTCACCTGATAGCTTTTCTTATGTATTCAACAAACTGTAATATAATCAACTTTCATACACTGAGAAAAGAATTTGTTTATAGTTAATAAGAATATATATTAAAAATACACAGAAAAATTTATATATATTTAATGATGGCATATTAACTATTAATATGCCATCATTAATAGTAATATTTTGGAATTTCAGCCAAATGGGAAAGTTTTCACATTTACAATTTCCTTATTTCCCCAAAATCAACTATTTCGTATTAACTGTTACTAAATATATTAACTATAAATAAATCCTAAATTTTCTTCAAATCATGAAAGAAAAACTTCAATGTATTGTATAGATATTATAACAGGATACACACACACAGTATCGTATATGTATTATCTCTTTCATCCGATACGGAAAAACTAACGTTTTTTATCGGTCCTCTTCAACTAATCCGCGTGTCGTCTATCGATTTTCGTTATCAATATATAGAATATTATACTGCCGCAGCGATTTGTCTGACCGATAACCACGTATATAATAACACACTTTCGCTGTTATATAGATTTTAAGATTCGGGAAGAAATTCCTTCAAAAGGGGTCTCTTATCTATACCCAATTTATCTCTAACAATCTTCGGACCTCTATACAAAAGTCATCGTTTCCGATCGTGTTCAAATAAAAGCATTGTGTCGGGTTCAACGCATTCCAAAACCGCAACTGCACGCGATTTCAAACAGATTGACGTTATAATCTTAAATTCGTATGAGATAATGAAAAAACACATTCCCCAGCTACCTATAAAAAAAAAAACTAGCACAAAAGTCACGTGTGAAAACCTCGCATACTATTTGAATGCCTAATTCGATTTAGTCGGTGCGCGCGTGACGAATATTCTCATCAATTGCCTACATTCTGAGGTGTCAACATGTTTACACACGACGAAAAATCTACTACGCCGTATATTTAATGAAGCACTGCTATATATATATGATGCAGTACTTACACAAAGCAAGAAAAATTATTATCAATTTGAATATTCATGCGTATTGTACGATCCTTATACATTGTGGTATACGTATCTGCACGAAAATGCGGAAACTGTGGGGACAGAAAAAAAAGCCCGTCATGGGTTCGGCGAAGGCCGCGTATATTATACGAAAAAAAGGTGCACACAGCAACGGTGCATCCGACAATATGTATATATATATATATATGTATACGTGAAAATAAAACCAAAGTTACAGTTTATTGACACGCACCTACACGTATAGTACCTTATAATACGCGGTACAGTTGATTTCCTGGATCGCCACGACGAACTACCTACGTATGGCTTATTCAAGGATATATACGCGTATAATCGCGTCACCGTTAATTTTCGTGCGCGATCGTCATTGTTTCTCACTCGTATATATATACAGCGCACGTAAGTTATATAGGTGGATAGGCATATATATATATATACGAATCATTATATATATTATCAGTGAACGCGCGCTGCGAAAGAGGCAATAAATTTAATTGCGCCCCCTTTTTCGCAACGCGCGCGGTGTATTAGTAGTGATCGGTGTGCGCGATGAGGTATTCTTTATTTTTGTAACGCAACGTAATGTATTGGTAGGTAGGTAGGCATATAGGCTTTCGCTGATATGCGCGCGTATAGTGATCAGCTATAAGAGATAGAGAGAGAGAGGGGGTGGCAGAATAGAGGAGGAATGATATTATAATGCTTTGGTATTTATTCGAGAATAAGTTTCTTTTGTGGTTTGTATAATTGGGTTGTATTTTTGTCCGTATGGAAAATAATAAACGTATAGGAAATCGTAAGAAACCGTATCGGAAACCATACAAAACTGTAGAAAACCGTTCCTATTCGGATATATTTCGTACGGTTTTGTACGGTTTCTTACGGTTTTCTGCGGTTTCTTACGGTTATCTATAATTTTCTACGATTCATAAAATCCTTCGAATTAGTACCTAAAATTGAAATGTGTATGAAAACACAAGAAAATGTACGAAAACGTAAGAAAATGTAAGAAAACGTACGAAAACGAACATTTCCGTAAGTTTTTTTTACAGTTTTGTACATTTATTTACGGATTCGTACGAATTTATACATTTTTATACATTTAATTACGATTCGTAAATTTTTTGGGTATATAAAATATTTTTCCTGTAAAAATAGTAAATGTAAGAAACTGTATAAAACTGTACAAAACCGTACGAAAACGTATATAGTAAACCGTAGAAATTAACCGCATGCATATGCTACAAAATAGGTCTGAATTGGAACGGTTTTGTACGGATTCCTACGGTTTCCTACAGTTTCTTACGATTTCCTACGTTCGTTTTTTTCCATACGGGTTTGTTATAAGATGGAGTGGTAGGGTTTTTTAGAGAAATATGAGAGACGTTTTTAATGGGTCAATCGTATATAAAATGAGCGGTAGTGAATAATAATGGTATTGACGTACGTAGCAGAGTCATCGGGTTTTTTTGTGCAAAAGTACTTAATGCCAATCAATGGGAGAGTGCTAACATTGATTGTTAAGGAAGTTGAAAGGATTTAGTTAATCATGTATGGAAGTGTATCTGAAAAGTTTCGTTATTGTAGCAATCAAATATTCTAATGAATTTTTTTACAAAATTGTTTTGCTCTAATTAAAAACGCAAAAAAACGTTTGTTAATACGTTTGTGTGATTCAACTTAATTCGTTAACTGTAATCAGAATATATATGAAACGATGACTTCGGGGTTACAATTAGCAAAACCTTTTGTTTGACATTGTAGGGATTTATTCAGATTTAATACGAGAATGCCTGAATAAATTCTTTTATTTTCATATGGATACATTTTTTATTATTTTTAAATATAAACTACCATAATTTATTTTACTTTAAATTAAAAAAGACAGATCAAAATTAATTTCAAAATTTATGAAAGAAGTGTAGATAAAATTGTAACACTTGCTCTTATAATTACATTAAGTATTTCACGATCGTATTGAATTTAGGTAAATTCCTATTTTCCAACTTAAATTGTTTATATTAATCCCAAAAAGAATGTTATTGCAAAAAAAATTATTAACATTTGTTTTAGCAAATGTTAACCTTATTATTAGGGGTGTCGGACTGTTCGAAATTCGAACTACGCGGCCCAAATACTCGACTCGCCGAACTCGAGTCGAGTCGGACCCATTACTCGAAGTATCGAACTACTCGAACTTCAATCGAACGGTTCGAAATGATCGAACTGTTCAAAGTCTGATTGAATAGCTCGAAATAATCGAACTGTTCGAAGTAATCAAACTGTTTTAAGTAATCGAACTGTTCAATATGATTTTGAAGTTTGATTGAGTAAAATTAATTAAGTTAAATTATTAAAATGTCCGAACTTCGATGACTGGTTTGAAATGATCTAATTATTCCAAACAATCAAACTATCAAAACTTAAATATAAATAATTAAGAGTAAATGCAAAAGGAAGAATAAGAAGCAGAACCCGAATAGAAATGTATTTAAAGCTAATTTGAACAGTTCGACGATATCGAAAAGTCCGAGCTAATTCGAACAGTTCGACATAATTAAATAGTCCGACTTGGTTCGAGCAGTTTGACGAAATCGAATAGTTCGATCATCGAACAGTTCAAAGTATCGAGTATTAGACTCGAGTTCGAAAAAATAGTTCGAGTCGAGTATTCGTGCATCCCTACTTATTATCTAATAACAACTTTTAATAATAAAATAAATCGAAAAAGAATTTTACGTTTCTCAACGTTACTTTTTATAAGGTATATCATAGTAATTTATCATATTTTTAAAAACTATTTAATAATTAATAAATAATAATTTGAAAAATTTCAAATCACCCGCTAAAAATATTTCGACTATCGATTAACGCCAACTTCGACCCTTATAGCAGCTCTCGAACGCCCTCTACTTCAAACGTGCTTTATACGTAAAGTTTGCGAAAACACAAGGACAGTGTAAGGTAAGCAGCTTGTTGTGTATACAGTGTGTATCCTTACATCGCCCTGCTTGCTCGACGTCACTTCGCTTCTACTCGCCAAGCAGGACGCTTCTGCCGCCGCGTCCTTTGATTTTGCAGAAGTGTAAGCAGCTTGTTGTGTATACAGTGTATATCCTTACATCGCCCTGCTCACTCGACGTCATTTCGCTTCTACTCGCCAAGCAGGACGCTTCTGCTGCCGCGTCCTTTGATTTTGCAGAAGCAAGTTTGCTGGATCACTGGAGCAAAAGCAAATGGTAAAACCTTTCCAAACACTGTCATTATTCTTCACGAATCACCAACGATTACTTGCTGAAGGAAAGCGAATAAATTCGCGTACAGACAGGTAAAATGTCACGACATCGCAATGTACGGGGTATGAACTACTATGAAGGTAAGCCAAACATATATAACGCAATCACGTATTTGAGGTTATGAGCCAATATTTATTCTCGAAGCGTGAGTGTGTGTATATAGGTATATATACACACACTCACGCTCGGTTCTGATTAAAAACTTTAAAAAAACATTCCTTCGCAGAATACAACGGCTATGACGATGTCTATGGGCATTCAGACGAGGATGACTACTGCGTTTCGCCGAGCGGTAAGTTTGTGTTTTATTTGTTATGACGCTGCGTGGGTGAGCGAGCCTCAAAAGCATATTACGTTGTTTTGCCGTTTCGTCATGCATCAGTGACTGTGCTGCGACGTGATTCAGATGAATATATATGCACGTAATTGTAGTTCATTGGCCCTTTGGGTACTGGAATTACACCATCCGACGAAACGAGATTAGTATGTAGGGATAATTGCATTATTGTATGTTGCTCTCTTTGGTGCAACATGTTTGTCTCAGATCTTATAAAACAGCAAAACAACTGATGCTTTTGTTAAAGAAATTTGTGTTATTTATAAGTAATAAACAATGGTTTATGTTTGCAGCTGAACAATTTATGTTTGATCGAAGCAAACAGTACAATATATCATCGTTTTTTACTCAACCGGATATTGTTGAGGTCAATGAGGAGGAGGAAGAAATACCTTCGAGTTATAAACTGCCAGAACTTTCTGAGCTTGACGCAGCCAAACTAATGTCATGTACTGAAGCAATTAAAAATGTTATCGGAGATTCGATTCCAGAATCAGAATTGAACAGAAAAATTATGGAATTTAATTTTAATACAGAGGCAGTGCTTAATTCAATTTCAAATGATAAAGTAACAAAAAACGAAAAAGGTATTTGTTTTAATAAATTTTAAACTCAAACTTTGTCACATAAAGTACTCATACTTATGTTTATTGTTTCTAGATAAAAAAGGAGCAGTGGAAAAGAACATTGCTGGAGCACAAGCAGGTAAGAAAAGTGGAACATCACTTGATTAATTTATTTAAGTATAACAATCTAAGGTAATATTTTTTTTCTTTTTTCATGATATTGCATTATTTTGTTGGCAAGGTAAGGTTCTAAAACTGAAAATGTTTCTTGTAGTAATAGTAGTCAGCCAACAAATATAAACAAAAAACTCTCCAGTTTAATAAATCCAAATGATAACTGGAATCTTAACAAAGACTGTAAAAAAAGTGACAAAAATCAAGAGTTTTCTTCGCTTTCTGAAATGATTTCTAAAACTTCAAAACCATTAGAAACTAGTTCTACTTCAAAACTGTCATTAAGTTCTCTTGCCGATTTAAGTACTCATCATTTGAATTTCCCTGAAAAGAAATCTAATGTATCATCTAGTTTTTCAATTCCAAAGATGAATTTTAACACACCAAAATCATCACTTACAAATTCTAATGCAACATCTTTTAACTCCCTTGCTGATTTAACTGCCCATCACTTAAATATCTCCAGCAAAGCTGAAGAAAATGTAACGAAAAATACTAATTCTCCATCTGGTTTTTTTATTCCAAAAATTAATGCCAATAGCCAAAAATCAGGTAGTCCATCCTTTTCATCCCTTGCTGATTTAACAGCTCATCATTTGAAAATATCAAGTAAAACAAAAAATTCAAACACTAGTTCACCTTCTCCATTTATTATTCCAAAAATTAGTTCTAACACTCCAAAACCAAATAACTCACCCTCCTTTGGTTCACTTGCTGAGTTAAGAGCACATCACTTAAAAATTGAAAAAAGTACAAATTCACCAACTGCTTTTGTGATTCCAGACCTTTCTAAAGTTAAAAAAGAGAAATTTTCAAATGATGACAAACATCAAAATATTCCTGATTCACCATGTGGTTTCATTACTCCTGACCTTTCTAAAGTTAAAAAAGAGAAATTCCTAGCTGATGAGTCACAATATACCCCTGATTCAATTTTGAAGGATGTTTCCAATTTAAACCTTCAAGAAAAATTAGATCCCAATATAGTTATTAAAACTGAAATGGACTTTAGTGATTATCCCAAAAACATAAAAAAAGAAAAACTAGAAGATACTAACTGTAATAGAAAGTTCAATAATTTATTAAAATCTACAATAGAGTCTATTAGATATGAATGTCACTTAAATAATATAAGTAACTTTACTGTATCACGAAAAGCAATGTCATCATTTGGTAAAGTGTTGTGTAAAACTTATAGAAGACAAATAATACCTTATAGACGGAAACAGATTAAAAAATCTGAAGAAGAATTAAAGTCAGTGATTCACTTTGATTTTTCAAGTCCATCACCAGATACTTTAATTACTACACGAATAATAGGGAAGAAGATAAAATGAATTTGTATAAAATTATAAATCAATTATGATATATATTTTAAATGTGATAAATTATTAAGATTGCAATTAACATCAATTAGGCAAATAATTTATAGTGAAAAGTTTTTTTTCGTTTTTGTTATTGACTTTTTCGATTGAATAATCATAGCTTGACAAGCTTGTTTAATCGATTATTTTATTAAACAGTGATTAAAAGTGTTTATAAAGAAGTGTAATTGTATATTTCTTTACAAAAATATACAGATATTTTATATAAAACCACATCAATGATTTATTTTTCAACATACTTGTACTTTACATTTTTCTTTGTGTTATCAAAAATTTTGCATTTAAAAAATCAAGAGTGCTTATAGGTAATATTGAGTTTTAGCTATTTTATTTTATTATCTCATTTATATATCAATATTAATATGTACTATTTTTAGGTTGCTATTATTTTACAAGAATAATTAGTATTTAACTTACATGTTCAAAGTACGATGGACTTTTAAAATTTCCTTATTGTCAATGTACATTGACCTGCAAAAAAATCTGATGCACAGTAATGTTTCCTATCAAACTGCGAATTAATATTTTTAATTTAAATTACTGTATTTCATTTATTTTTATGTAATTAATTAATAATAAGTTTTTGACCTTTTTGAATCAATTACTCATAATAAGATTTTATAGCAGGAAACAAATCAAGATTGCCGAAAGTGGTGCCACAGATTGCAAGACCAACTCTAAAAATAGTTTCAGTAGGTTCTAAGAATATAGTTAAGGGATTCGATTTGAGCAAAACAGAAAATTCAGATCTCACAACGCCAAGGTCACAGAGTCCAGCTTCAGAAAGGAATTCACCGGATCCATCTTCAAGGGAAGATTCTAATTGTAAAGGAGGGAAAGAAACCACAGTTGCAGCTTTAGCCAACAAAGTAAGTATTATATAAATTTCAAAAAATAAATGTTCACTATTATATTTTGATTCTCCAAAACGAATTTTTCTCTAATCCCATTTTATCAATCTATAGTCGGATACATCACGAAACCAATCACCCGTCACACCAGAACCTGAAGTGGTGCCTCGTGTGAGGACGATCGAAGAAAAGCGTGATGCATTGGCTATTTACAAAAGCAAACGAGAGGGTTGTAAAGAACAGTTGCATCTCATTGTTGTCGGCCACGTCGACGCAGGTAAGAGTACACTGCTGGGCAAGATGCTCTACGATCTCGGCCAGGTGTCTCAAAGGCTCATACACAAGTACCAGCAGGAGAGCAAGAAAATTGGCAAGCAGTCGTTCGCTTTCGCGTGGGTGCTTGACGAGACCAGCGACGAGAGGTAATGTCGTTTGAAAATTTTAATTGTTTTTAAGATAATAATTAAATTTTGTTATATATTATTTTGAAACTACTTTTAAAATTTATGAAACAATTGATAAAAATCTTTTTTTATATTGAGTTATGAAAAATTAAATTTCTCGCAGTTTTTTAATAAGTAATACAGTACGAAATCAGTAAAGAAAGTACTCTGATTGATACCGAAGCATTATCATCGCATATTAATAATTAGCAGAGCGCAAAATAATGATTTCATTAAAAGAAAAAATTTTAATTCCAAACTATCTTTCCTGTTGCTTTATTACTCTTATGTATTAAAAGAATTCGCGTGACATTAAAAAGAAATTGTAGACGTACATATATAAACATTCAAAATATTATTTACATAGAATATAAAAATAATCAACATATAATTATTATTTCCAGAGAGCGCGGTATTACAATGGACGTCGGACACTCGAAATTCCAAACGAATAGCAAGTTCATCACTCTGCTTGACGCTCCCGGCCATAGAGATTTCATACCGAACATGATAATGGGCGCAACGCAGGCCGATGTTGCTTTATTAGTCATCGACGCGTCGAGGGGAGAGTTCGAGACTGGTTTCGACAAAGGTGGCCAGACTCGTGAACACGCTTTGTTATTGCGATCTCTAGGTAAGTACTTCTAAATTTTCTAAGAAAATGTAGGTATACCTTAAAGGTTTGTGAAAAATTACATTAATTATTGCATTTTTTGCTTCAGGTGTAAATCAAATAGGAGTAGTAGTTAATAAATTGGACACGGTAGAGTGGTCCAAGCAGAGGTACAATGAAATTGTTAGTAAGATCGGCGCTTTCTTGAAGCAACTCGGCTTCAGGGATGCTGTAACGTATATACCATGCAGCGGTCTGAAAGGAGAGAATATTGTCAAGAATGCTTCGTCACCCGGACTTACTAGTTGGTAAGTCAATTTCACTAGTTTCTATGATAATTGTATGACATAAGTTTATTAAATATCCGTGTAATTGGTGTTTAGGTACACAGGTCCTACGCTTCTTGAAGTTATAGACAATTTCAAATGTCCCGAACGTCCCGTGGACAAACCGTTCAGGTTCTCTGTGAATGATGTGTTCAATAACTTCTCTTCTGGATTTTGTATTTCTGGACATATGGAAACTGGCATGGTTGCAGTCGGCGACAAAGTTATCGTTATGCCTCGCAAAGAACGTGCCGTAGTCAAAGGTACCCATAATTACATTAAAAACTATTTATTATCCTGTCAACTTTTACTCATTGAAAAACAATTCCATCTCTTCACAGGTATTCAAATAGACGAAATGAACGTACCATACGGATTTGCAGGCGACCAAGTCTCCCTGATTCTCTCAGGTATCGATCAGCAGGATATCTCGATTGGCGACATCATCTGCAGCCCACATAAACCGGTGCCGGTAGCGAGTCGTTTCCAGGCTCACGTCGTCGTATTCGATATCAAAATGCCACTTACGAATGGCATGCCTGTCGTGCTGCATCAACAGTCGCTCGTCGAGCCCGCAACCATAAGGAAACTTGTCGCTCAGTTGCATAGGAGTACGGGAGAAGTCACGAAAAAGAGGCCGCGTTGTTTACTGAAGAACTCGAGTGCTATTATTGAAGTTACAACGCAGAGACCGATTTGTATCGAGCTACACAAAGATGTGAAGCAACTCGGCAGAATTACGCTCAGGGTTGGCGGGGCGACCGTCGCTGCAGGCCTTGTCACAAAGATCAAATAGGACAATTTTTGGATTTTTGTATAATACGATGCGATAACGATCTGATCCTTTCGTGCTCAAGTTTTTTTTTCATTTTTATAGTAATTAATTTATTAATTCATGAATTAAAATGGCATTTTTTAATTGTTTGTTGAATTACTTTAATTTAGTTTTATATGATTTATTTTTAGTTTTTGATTCTGAAGTAAAGATATAAAATATTCAAGATGGTTTTATGTTTTTTTTTTATGTTGAATATATTAGTGTTATTCTTCACTAGTTGTTGTGCCTATGGTAATCTATTATAAAAAGTAGAACTATAAAAAAGTTTAACTTTCATAGTTCAAAGATGTTTTACTTAATACAATTGTGTGTATAACATGATTTTATCTTTAAAATGAAATTGGATATAATAATTAATTGGGCATGGAAGGATTACAACATTGTTAAAGATTTTTGCGAGAAACAATTTTTTATAAACTGCTGAAATTACTTTAATAAGTCTTCGAAATTGTTTTATTTTTAATAAGATATAAATAATTTACATTAAAAAAAGTTGTATAACTCATATTGGTGTTACTTATATTTAATAAAGTTATGCGTTAAAATATAATCTTTATAAAAGTATATTATTATATTACAATTAATTTAAGAGCTAGTTCATCTGCAAGTAGAGCAGCCACCAATACTCATATTTGGTGCATTGCCATAATTTGACGATCTAAAACCACCTATCCTGGGCCCACTTGATTGACCCGAACTAAAATACAAAAATATTTTTTTAATTTTTTAGGGTAAATAAATTTACGCAATTGAGAAAAAACATAATTTTGACTTGTACCTTGTTAGACGTCTGTTCCGTGCATCGGTAGAGGGATGGATTAATGTGTCGATACTGAGAAAAGATGGAAATTATTGATAAAACAAAATTAATACTTTCAATTATAAATTATTTTATTGAAAGATAAAAAGTAATCACAATCTACCTATAAGTTAAATAATACTCATGTATGCCAAAGCTCAAGATTTTATTGGTTATGTGCATCATACGTAAACAAATATACTACGTATTCGGACGTACAGCTTTTATACTGTCGTGACACAAATAAGCGTTAAACTTACAGAAGTCGTAATGGTACTCACAAATAATAGGCAGCGTCGAAAAGCGCTCCGAAAATTCGGAATATACTCCGAAAAGGTCTGACAAGGGCTGAATCCGAATAGCTACTCATTTTTTCTTTAATTCAGCTGAGCTGTAACACTTTTTACTGTAGAAATCAGACTAGCCGGATGTCAATCGCTTCAAGCACAATTAAGTGACGATAACATTTAAAGTTTCCGCAACAAATGATAAATATCCACGCACGACTACGACGCTTTCGAGACTATTCGTGATTTCATGACATATATAAAAGTGTACGCAACACAGTAGCAGCTGACGTGTGCGACAAAGATACCGTGTGTGTTTATTTATTCGTGAACTTTCATGATTGTAAGTTGGTCACAGTGACGTGGCAACAATGATAACTTAGCGTGGGAAGTTTAAATATTTTTCCAATATGTAAAAGTGAGAAATTGTTTTTCTGCTGAAGAAAATATTAATAAAATGAATAAATAAGTTTGAATCATCATGAAATCAGGTTTTGAAGTAAGATTTATATAATCTTATTTAAGACTATGGTAAAAAGTTATAGAACAAGGTCTTTTTAAGGTTAGGAGGTAGCATCAGCTGACGCTTATCAACTGCGTAATTTTTTACCGTAAAGTTAATATAATAATTATCCCACGAAGCCGAAAGAATGATTCGGGCATGTTCGAAGACGGTGTCTTTCAAGCTCTGCGAAAATCTAAAGTAATTATGACATTTTATGTTCTTTTTATACACTTTGGAAAAGTGTTACGTGTCTTCTGCAATGTTTACAATCATTACTTTTTTGTTTATTGACTTTCAGTCCGAAAATATCGAAACTTCAAGTAAGCACAATGTCGAATCCACTTGTTGCGGTTTGTCAGATGACATCCACATCTGACAAGGATAAGAATTTTGAAGCTGTCAGTAATTTGGTAGCAGAGGCCAAACGAAGAAATGCTTGTGTATGAGTTTTCTCTAATTTTTTCAATTAAATTGTTAATGTTTTTCTTAAGAATAAATTTTCAGATTGCCTTTTTACCTGAAGCATGTGACTATCTAGCTGACAATAAAGCTGATGCTGTATCAATGGCTGAATCATTAGATGGTAGAACAGTACAGCGCTATAAAGAGCTTGCGCAGAGAGAAGATATGTGGCTTTCTCTTGGTGGAGTTCATGAAGCTGTACGTTCTTTAATCAAGTACATTTAATTTATAAAATAAAATATATTTGTAACACTATGATATACTACATCAATAGACTATATCAATTGATAACATTATTTGCAGTTACCAGATAAAGGTAAAACTCAAAATTCTCATATTATAATTAATAACAAAGGAGAATTAGTTTCGACATATAGAAAAATTCATTTGTTTGATATGGAGAATAAGGAAACTGGTGTCAGATTAATGGAATCAGATTATGTTCAAAAGGGTAGTGACATTGTTCCTCCAGTATCATCACCTGTTGGGAAAATAGGCTTAAGCATTGTAAATTTTTTCTTTCATATAAATTTATAATTTCATTAATACACATATAATATGGAAAATTATATGTTCCAGTGTTATGATATGCGTTTTCCAGAATTGTCATTTTGTCTTAGAAATATGGGAGCTCAAATTTTAACATTTCCTTCAGCTTTTACATATCAAACAGGAGCAGCGCATTGGGAAGTTCTACTAAGAGCAAGAGCGATTGAAACTCAATGCTATGTAATAGCAGCAGCTCAAGTGGGAACTCATAATAAAAAAAGAGTTAGCTGGGGTCATGCTATGGTAAAAACACTTTGAAAAATTATATTAAATGTTTAATTATAAAAATATATATATATATAGCAAATAAACAAATCAATATCATAAAATTAATTTTTTAGATAATTGATCCATGGGGAACAGTTATTGCACAATGTATGGAGAAACAAGGTGTAGCTGTTGCAGAAATAGATTTAGATATTGTAAATAAAATTAGAAGAAACATGCCAAATGAACAACATAGAAGAACTGATTTATACCCACATTTGTTACCAAATAATTCTTAGACTCATTATTCTGATATAAATGTTACTTTATTAACATGAAATTATTTATAATGTGTTTTTAATGTGATGTAAAAAGAATTCCAAAAGATTAGAAAGTTAAGCGTAAATGTGAATATTTTTCTAAAATAAATTTTATTACAAGTAGTTATATATATCTTGATGACTTTTTTTTCATTGCAAACATACAAACATCTTCAAACATGTTTCACCTTCTTAAGTTATTAAGAATTATTTAATTGTAATTTATAAATAATTACATAAATTACAAAGTTCATTAACTGGATTTACTCTGACAGTACATACTGTCAGTGCTATCACCCTTATTTTTCAAACCAAGCAAGTCACTATCAACACCATTTAATGCCCAATTATGTTCACAAATTTCCAGTGCCTCCCATTCTGACTTAAAAGCTGCTTTTGGATCTGGGGGCATTGACATAGCTGCTCCTGAGACTTGGTCTTGTAGAAGCCTTGATGTGTCAGCTGCATTGTTTTCTCCAAGGACTAGAGTGTAAATTGATCTCAGACCAAATACATTAAGGAAATACCATGAGGCTGATGAAACCCAAGCAGCATCAAGGGTTGCTAGTTCTATGCCTCTTTGCAACATTGGCTTAAATCTAAGAGTTAATGGGAAAGGTACTTTGGCTGTAAAGTTAAATAAAATATGTCAATATTAGTTAAATATAAAATTATTTCACTGTAAAAATTTGTTTGAATGCGATAAATTACTTGTAACAAAACCAGAAAACATCCAGTTTATCCAGCCTCCAATAAGAACCATAGGAATAACATTAGTAACATTTCCTTTGAGCATGTCTGTCATCATGCTAGGATCTGTCATAGGATTTTGAGAAACTGGCGCTCTTCTTTGCGTCTTGAAGTAACCAGTTTCTTCATTGTTGAAGAAATGCCTTCTTGCGAGAAATGCTGTTTTTGGAATGTACTGTCCGTTTTCCCTAAGCAACCTTGAGCGTATCATGACTTGGCTAAAAAACAAATACAATAAAAGATGAGTAAAAAATGTTCAATAATAATCCAATACCTCATTAATTTAATGAAACGTTATAAAAATATTTTTTGAGTACAAATAAACAAAATCTACCTTTAAACTTATTTTTAGAAAATTTTCACCACTACACTTCTCGAATACAAGTGTTAATCTTTGAGAATTAAGTAAACAATGCACCTAACCAAAAAGAAAAATGCAAACACGCCTAAAAGATAAGCCGCTCTTACCTGTCTTGTACCTGGTGTACTTCGACCTTCTTCTGGGAGGAGAGTAAAATCGACACATAGTGCCTAATAATTCCCACCAAAAAGGTTATAACAACGATGGGCAAGAACACCCAACCGCGAATATTCGGATCCAGCAGTAGCTCGGCCATGGCAGCGGGTATACGAATTGACAGAAAATATCACGAGATACGGAGAGGAAAGTGGCTTTGGAGCAGCTTTTACTCCATTTTTCCCCTCTGATGCTACTATATGACCAAGCCTATATGGCGTGCACAACAGACGACAGCACGGCTGTACACATCTGATCGCGAGTTGCGCGCGCACACGTGTACGAATAATGATCCAGAAATCTACTTTGACGATTGATGTACAGTAGAGTTATCGTCAAAAGTGGATTCAAATAGTTTCACTTTGTTTGACAATAAATAAATACTCGAGTAATGTGAATTACTAAAATAACAGTGAACTTAGTAAAACATTTTAATTTAAAATTTACAAAATTTTTTATTCTTATATGATTTTAAACGTATTCTATATTACCATTAACTCTGTTTTATCGACGGAACATGTAAAAATAATTAATGTAAAAAATAATAAACTTTGCATAACAATGTACTTATTACTGGATTACGCAAGATAGCTAAATTTGTTGAGGATATAAATAGCTAATCTTTTTTCTATATTAATCTTTTTTACATGTTCCGTCGACAAAACAGGGTTAGTGGTAAAGTAGGACTACAACATTCTCTTAAATTATCTATAAATTCAAATAAGTAAATAAAGAAATTAAGAACAGGTTTCATATAAAATTTTATTTTTATAAATAATACAACAATTTCTCTTAATGCTATTAATCCAGTTTTTCTCTGTGTGAGCAAAACAAAAAATTCTTTATATTTTTCAACGAGAAAAGTACTGGTATCATGACTGGTAAGAAAAGTGGAATGTATACAGCG
Source organism: Torymus tubicola (assembly GCA_035583055.1). Classification (NCBI taxonomy): domain Eukaryota; kingdom Metazoa; phylum Arthropoda; class Insecta; order Hymenoptera; family Torymidae; genus Torymus; species Torymus tubicola. Next base: position 25,487 of record JAWWEQ010001970.1, read on the forward strand.
TACCTGAAAGAATAAAAAAAGCACAAATCATATAATTATTGTAACTTTTTACATTTATAATTTGTCATTTAAAAACAGTAAGTAAATAGTCTGCTATCTTATTAAAAGTTTAAAAAGTAAATTTTTGCATTTTCCAATATGTGTGTATATATAAAAAAAGTCTTTTCCAGTTTCATATTTCTTAAAAAAAAAAGTTAACATCAACTAGTAAAAACAAGATTAAATATATATTGAATATATATTTAAAATTAATGGAAAATAAGAAACATAATATAATGAAAAACGAGTTAAAAAAAAAAAGACAAAAAAAAACATACCGAATGTAACATATTTTGTTTAAATAATCAACTCTTAGTCAAAAAGTAAATTATTATTTTTTTCAAAGAAGATGAAAATTTTAGAAAAACTGGAAAATAAAGCCCGGTATAGATGGCAAATCTGTAATCATAAACAAAATATAATAAAAAAAAAAAAAAAAACTTTACAAAACCACGGTTCCCACAATCCCATCTTTTTGCCTTCCCCAAAAAAACTCACTTCTGATCATCAGGGAAGTACAGTAACGCAAGTAACGACGGATCGGTGAACGCTGCTTCGGATTTCACGAACGCCTGTTTACTCGCAATAAATCCACCAATGAGATCGCCTTCGTCGAGTAATTTCGCCGACAGTTGTATTAGAGTAAGCGCATCCTTGATACGATTACCAACAGTATCGGTGATAACAATGTTACTGATCTCACGAAGGAGACGAGCAAGAGACTGCAGGGTTATCCTGGCGGAGGTGATTTGCTCGATTGAACGTATTCGTAGGAGATCGTCGATCTCCCAGTCACGTGGTTTAATACCGGCCAGTGGTGCTATCGTCGCACCGGAGATCGGGACCTGAATGTAATTGTTTGTTTAGTTATATATACTTGGTATATATGTGTGTGTATGTATTGATGTAGGCTGATGCTTTTGACTTTGTCGAGTTGTTGTTGTTCTTGAATGTCGTTTAAAGTGAATTGTTTGATGCAGATTTATCGTGCTAGATTTTTCACTGTATGATGACGCGTATGGGAATGTTTGTTTGATGTCAGTTTATTAGATTGTTTGGATGATAGAAATTTATTGGCTAAAAAAATGAAATGAAATACTACAAACTTTTACTCATAAGGATCACATTAAAAAAAAAAAAAAAAAATTAAACAGTACGAATTTTATACACAAAAATCACCAGCTGAAAACTCCTTACCTTATCCGGTATACCCAACAACAGCCTCAGCTGTTGTAAGAACACACCAACCGTGGCCTCCTCGCTCGGCATGAAGACCTCGGTGTTATTCCTGTTTCGCTCGCAAAACTCGCCAGGCGGATTAACCAACGCTATACCGCCCCATCTGAAGAAAACAGTTATTCGCAAATTGCAGAGAGCAAGCAAGCAAGCAAGCAAACAAGTGTACAATCGTTAACAAAAAAGAAAAGCTATACGGAGTATATATATATATGTATATACATAATATACAATTTCTTTCTCTTACCTTGGCGAGTGGAAGGCCTCGAAATCCTGGTCCTTGTTCAGACGCCTACCGTTTCGCGTGTAGATATACAGTGGAGCGCCGTTACAGGGCACGACGTAAGTGACTAGATTTATCGTTGGATGCAGGCTCACCTGAGATGCTGTAAATGCGTATATAGTGGGGACCAATTAATATTTGGACATTGATTCGGTTTTTTGTTTTGTTATGTGGTATTTGTTATATTAATTGGTTTGTACAAATACAGCTGCATGTATATAGATACAATATTATTGTATTATAGCTGGAAGTTATTTTTACGATTAAATTTTACAAATATAGTTGTATTTGTATAGACACATTTGTAGATGTTGTAAACAATTATATTTAATTGATTTCTCGCTCTCGAATAACATACACACTTGTTTACACGTATACGTGTAAAATATTTTTCCGTTATAGAGCTGCTATTTCTATTGCTCATTAATGGTATTTATTATAGTAAACATGTTATAGCATTACCGATGTTTATATACAGCAAATAAAGCATGAAAATTATCTATCGAAGAAAATTCTTAATTGACATGAAAAATTGTACAGGAAAGCTGAATTCTCCTATATATACTAAAATAATTAGTTAACAACCCTCCTTAAAGTCTTTCAGCAAATTACGAGTCAGTATTATAAGACAGCTGCCGTGTCGCTCCGATAGTTAAAACCAAAATGGCACTAGTCCAAAATGACAGAATTCTAATAGACGTTATTATACCCGCACGTGTCTTACATAATGATAAATCCCACGTCACAAAGACAAAACTAATCTATATGTATATGTATATGTATGTATATGTTCACGGTTGATGCAGTTTCCCGAAAATAAACGTTGCCGCTCTGCGCGCGCGCGCGTAAAAGGCAAGACTCGCGAATCTTGATCAACGAAACATCCGCAATGTAATTATCCTATATACGTATACACATTATACTGTCTTACCGAGTTTCTTCTCCAGCGGTGTGATGATCTGTGTGAGTACATCCTCGGGTAAAGCGTAATGACGGCCTGCTCGCGAACCATCCGGTACGTGTTTCGGCTTTACACCTAGTGGTAAGAGGTACAGCCATTGCGTCTTCACCGAGAAGTTGGCGATCATTGAGAGATCGGACAGGAATGGTTCGATGAAGTCTTGGAATAGAAATTGTCTGTTTAGTGCGTAGTTTCGTAGCTTTTTTTTGTTAGTTTGTATAATATACAATGAAAACATTTTACAGTAACGCTGTAGGTAACTTATTAAAAAAGATATTAGAAAATGATTTTCCTCTATCTCTCAAAAAATGGGTCATTTAAGAAGAATCAGTATTTCATTCCTACCCACATTATATGTTAACGTTAATGTTATGTATTAAAGTATGCAAAATATATGTGCGTTAACAGATAGCAAAACCTCTCGTATGAATTCCACTATATCTCACGCATTTAAAAGCTCGTTTACTCGAAATTTGTCTTTTCGTTCCAAAATTTGACGTCTGTGCAGAGCTTCGTTACAGAACGACTGCGTCACAAAGTTCTTTTTAATTGGTGGATATTTTGCTTGTATAGCGTATGACGTATGAAAAAATTTCGAAATTTTTAGATAAAAAAAAAATCAGGTGAAAGTTTTATCAGTGACCTCGTGATATATAATGTTCGTTTTGACTGTAAAAATCGTTTAATAAATTAGTATACTCATCAATTTTCGAACTACCAAGTTATTATACTATACCACTATATCATGATTGTATTTTGAATTTCTTATTTATTTGAACTTTAATGAAATACAGTATTACTAATCTCCTTACATGTTTATGGAATACTTTTTCTTTTCACGTAATAACGATTTAAATTTGTAAAAGTATATCATTAGATCTCAAAATTATCAATTTCCGCAAATATCAAGTTCATATTTGTACATGCAAGCTTTGACTATAAACATTATTTACAACCTTTTTTGCCGACTTGTTTTCAAGAAATCTACGAAAGAGCTTGTTACCCATTTAATAAATGAACAATCTACCACCTATAATTATGATTTTATCGCTTAAAATGCTGATATTTAATATTTTATTTAGAACAACTATTGCATTAGATGAACTTTTGCTATGTCATTTAACAATTACCATTACCGAACCGTTAGAAGACCTGAAATTGCACCAGCTCGTAATTAGAAAATTATTTATGAAATTTAAGGTCAGAATCATTATCTTTATTTCCATTTCCTCATTTCACGCTGCGATCGCTTGGCTCCGTACTGGGTCAACTTTTGGTTGACAATAAAATCGTAATTGTGTTGTTCTGTGCATTCAGGTTATTACATCCGGAAAAAAGCGACGAAGATATTCTTAATTGTTTAAAAGTACCGGTAATACTGCTGCAAGAAAACGCCGCATGAGCTTCCGGTTGTTAGATAAGAAAATAAGATTAGGCGCGATTTCACGCGCTAGTGATCAGACAATGGATCTCGATTAAGTCAATCAAGATGTGTTTGCTTTTATAAACGTTTGATTTTGTGGATTAAAAAAAAAGTTACTTAAAAAAATTTTGAAAGATAATTGATTATTACTTGACTTCTATATATCGTAAAAATTCGAATGATGATGAAGTTAAGAGAAAATTTTTTTCAAGTGACCTTGTAAATTACAAATGTATCATGAAGCAAAAACTACTGGTGTAAGTTAAATATAAATAAAAAATAAATGAAAAAATTCTTTGAATATAATATCGAATACGGTTCCAGCAATTAATTACACATCATATAATATTATATTGATATCTGAGTACAAAAAATGAAGATGTTTACATAATTAAAAACCGGTTGAAGATACAAATAATTATGTCATATCTTATTCCACTATAAATTTAAGCTTTTTATTTTAACAAAAAATAATATCTCCGATTCTAGAGTTTTCGTTCAATCACATTTTTTGTTGACTTGACATCATCATTTTTCTCAGCTCAACTAAGTAATTTAAAAATGCGATTAAACTTCAGATGTTCTTTGAACATTATACACATTTTCATCAATACAATCGTTTTATTTTACTCGAAAGTAGAACGCAAGCTTTCGACACAAATTTTCCCTGAAAGCAAAAAATTAACTCCAAATGTAACGTGACATTCTCTTTGGAAAGTAACGAATACTTAGAAAAGTTGGTAAATTGTTAAAGCTAATCATTAGAACTTGTAAAAGCCATTCTAATAAAAATCGTAATCCTTATATATACGAATATTTTACATAAATTTTTATTTAAAACGATATTATTTGTTCGCAAAACCAAACCAAATGAAATTTTAACGTCTCCAAATATATCTTACCATGCGCGATCGACGCCAACTTCCGGTCCACGGTCAACTGTTCAGGTTCGGGATTAACAAACGTCAGTAACACATCGTAGCTTGGACTCACAGGGAACCTTCGTCTGTTCTCGATATCGAGGCTATACTCGGTAGGCTGGGTCAGGGCGTCACGAGTGAGCAGCAGTGCAGCATGTCGCATCACCCATTCGCGCAGTACTCGTGCTATCTTCTCGCCGTCTATGCGAGCAAAAACGTTATGTATATATATATATATATATATATAAGGTTAATGAAGAAGACGCGAGACGAGAGCTGGAAACTAATTGAGATTGCAGAAGGAGATATGTAACGAGTAGGGCTTTTTATTTCGTTGGGGGGAGTTTCGTTCGTTAGTGGGTAATTTAAGGAGAGACGAGCAGCAGACGCGGGCGATTTTTCTAGGGAAAAATTTTATTTTAAAATTAACAGCGTGAATATATATATGTATTATGTAAAAATGAAGATTATTATTATTTTTTTTCATGTAAGCCTTGTGTTAAGGTTGTAACACTTTGCTTTTCGAGAAGCGCTCTCCTCGTTGAGTAAACACAAGGGCAAAAAGCAGACTGAGCGATTTTCACTTGTCTTTAAAAATGCTATATAAAGACGAAGAAGAAGCAGCAGAACCGGCCGCATCGGTAGACGACTTTTTCTTCAAACGTCTTTACTCGCGTATATACTTATACTTGATTCGTACGTTATTTGTGCCAGAGAGTTAAATGGTATATAGACGCGCTGCGCGTACGTAGATTCTTACTCGAAATTGTCAGTTGTGAAACCGAAAAATACGTTTGAAATGTAACAATGCTGTGATCAGGAAGTATATACAAACGACATGAATAATATCTTTGTTTATAGAAAATTAATTAGGTGAAATTTTATATGATATTTATTAAAAACGAATGCATGATATTAGTATAAGTAACCATCTTATACGATACATGAAAACAAAAAATATTTCGTTCCCGTGGTTCTGCGTAGCTATGTGGCAATTACGCAAAAAGTATATAAGCTTTTTGAATTCTTATATTATTTTGAATTTTTCTTATCAGTATATACAATAATATACACAGCTGGAAACCATTAACGAAGGCCTCATACAAACCCAAACCTCATATATCAAACTTACCGGCTTCATTGGTATAATACATGGATCGTCCAGAGCTCACATGAACGTCATTCTGACCGAGCTTGACTGGCGACTCAAGAAGGAGGATATCACCTTGAATGAGATCGAAGTTACTGGCCGCATAGTCGAGGTCTGCCACGGATTTTGCATCGGCGATCGACGTGTTTCCCGTGCCGAAGTGTGACACTGTAAGCCTGTAAAGCTCTATACCGACAGAAATGTATAAAGTTATAAATAAAGTATATAACGTTGTGCTGTTGGGAATTTTTAATGTGGGTGAGGAGAGGACGAACGAAGGATTGTTGACGGAAACATGCATTGACGACGGTTCACGCGGTGTTTGCGTTACAACGCAAACAAAATACGTTGTACACAAGCAAAATATTTATTATTATGTACTTTGAACTAAAGAAATATATATATGGTCAAGTCTGTCAAATCGATAGGTCGAAAAAATGGATTTTCTTGAAACTCTCAGAAAATGTTCTGCTACTCATTATGGATATCTCTGAATTTTTTTAGATTTTTTTGACCTATAGTTTTTGAACTAAAAATTAATGAAAATTCTGAAATTAATGATGAAATTTTATCAATATTAAAGGATTTTTTGCTCAAACCCGAAGCAAAATTTCGAAATATCTTACATAGACTTTTTTTCTTGTAATTTTTCGTAGAATTTAACTATATTTTTTTCAGACCTGTATAAGACATTTTTTTTAAATCAAAACGTAAATGAATTTTTTTAGCTTATAAAATGATCGCGTGCCATTCCGGGATATATATACATGAATTTTTCGGTGGAGATACCTTGAATCGGTTTTTTTCTTTCTAAATTTGAATGTTTCATTTGAAGGTATATGGCAGTGTACACATACAGCTTTGAAAATATTTTTATTGAAAAGCTGGAAAAATTTTTCAAAAAAAAACTATTCTTGTGTCTATCGCGTAAACTGCTTCCTTGAGGAGTTATAAATTCATGAAAATCGGTCAACAATGCAAAAAAATCATCAAAATTTAGTTTTTGACCTCTCATAGCTCCAAAACTATAGGTCAAAAAAATCTAAAAAAATTCAGGGATATCCAAAATGAGTTGCAGAACATTTTCTGAGAGTTTCAAGAAAATCTATTTTTTGACCTGTCGATTTGACAGAGAATTAGGCATATATATGTATTGGATTTAAGTGAATTATGCGTGTATCGTGTACGATGTATAAAGAGAAAAAATTTTACACTTGCTCAATGCAATATGCAATGATTTGAGTTTCATGTATTGTTAAAGTGATGCGCAAATGAACTTTATGTATTTTGCGTACTATTGTTGCCTTGCTTCTCACGAATTTAGAAAATCATTGGTCATGAAACTAGCAATTGAGATCTTTAATAGATTGCATAATTAGACGTGAAAAGAGTAACTGATAATGGTATTATCTAATATCCGTTCATTTTTCGCTATAAATCTTTCTGACAAATCCTCGTCGTGTAAATAAATGAAAAAGATAAAGATAAACATACCCAGATAAAATTTTTGTAATCTGAATTTGTTATGAAAATTAATTGAAGAATCTCGTCGTTTTAATTATTAGAGGCTCAGTATAACATATTGCATTCATAAGTAAGATCTTATAATTTTCTTTTACACGTTATAGTGTATTATAGTAGAAAATTAACAAAATTTCCTTTTATTATGTCAAATAGTTATTTATTTCTATCATACGTTCTTTTTCTGATACATCTTTTAGTTCGATATATAATTTAATGAAGATAATAATTTTTAATTAACATGTTATTTATTAAGCATTAAAGTAATATCATGCGAAAATGTATGAACAGTAGGTGTCGTTAACTAGTTGACTAACTATAACTGGCTCATTGATTAGAGAAAATTCTACCAAAATTATGTAGCCGTATTACATTTAAAACTGATAAAATTAATGAAATATGATTATGTTTCAACACTATTAACGAATGTAAAAACTTTATAACATGATATTTATATTCGAGACCGCAATAAAAATGCTCTATCAGATTGCAAATAATGCATAACATTGATTTTTTATAGCTCAATGATTTTTTGTAATTTCTTTTTAATTACTTGTGCGCAAAGATCAATGAACTTGTATAGCTCTGAAAACATTAGTGAATGATCTGACATTTTTAGCTAAATAGCTGATAGGTATCGTGCTAAATGAAATTTTCAATGCTAATTAAATGAAGGTTTCAAATTAAAAAAAAAATGTATGTATTTTCCCTGTGAATCAGTATGAAAGAAAACTTTAAATAACAGATAATAACTGATAACATAATTTTTTTTTTCATTTAATTTGAGGCGAAGTGTTCCTAACAAAGACTCTTTTAACAATTTAAAAATACGTAATATATACAACATTTAATTTTCTCAACAATCATTCCCGTATTTTTCAACTCGCACGTTGTCTGTACTCAACCGTCTTATTCCCATACAAAACGCGACGACAAATATAATACGTATATACATATATACGTACGTCGAGCACACAAAGCAGATCATATGAAAAACTCCGCGCGGCGCGTGCACGGAAGGAAGGAAACAATGAGCGTCTCTCGCGCGCTTGCTCACGCGCAAAAAGTACGTTACTTCCTCTTTTTGTCGCGACGCACCGTCTGTCCCGGTTCTCTTTTTTTTTTTTTCTTTTAAGTTGCCCTCCGAGTTTTTCCCTTCTTTCGCTTGCTTTTTATCGCGTTGTTGTTTATTGATTCTATACCATTTCCTACTTTTTTTTTTGTTACAGTAGAAACGTGGTAAGATTTCGGAATGTTTTTTGTAGCGAAGGAAATTAGATATACCGGCAATAAAACGCGTGGAATAATAGAAACAAAGAATAAGTCAGTGTTTGTTAAGGTAATTGGAAGATTATCTCGTTGAAAAAAATAAAATTTTTAATAGTCACATTACTGAAATTCTACTTTATGATTTTTAGCTATTTTAAAGTATGATTAAAATTTAACTGTGCGCTGTGGACCACTTAAAATGGTTTTAAAATATGTTGAGTTTCATCTATACCATACACGTTGTTTATTTTGTAATTATATTGTCAATCGTTGACCTTCAATGTGCAATTGCGAAATTATAACTGAAATTATCTTAATTATTTTGCCACTTTTCTGTAATTGACTGCCATTTTTTAGTTGAGATAACATTTGAAATATCGATTATTAATTAAAAAAATAAATAAAAAAAACGTCAATATACAAACTTTTTAAGCCAATACACCAATTTTTGCGCGCACATCCAACATGAATTTTGATAACTTTGGTCTCAAAATTAATCATTGCAAAAGTTAATTTGTTCAATTATGCATATTAGGTATCTTAACTATATTAATCCTCACGATCGCCAACAGCACAGCTATATAATTCACTCACAGCCAATCTAGAACCCCTCGTATACCCGCAGACTCTAAACATTTATTTTTTATTTTTTACAACAGCTACCCTAAACCCAACTTGTTTCCCCCCTTCGTTTCTCCCACTACGTACTTACCTACCTACCACTCATCCAACTTTCTTCCCTATATATCTACCTATACCTATATGTACAAGTCAGTCACTCACCGTCTGGCGATGTTAGTCTTCGCATCAGTTCATGGGCAAGTCGTTCACAAGTGCGGCCATCCAGACAGCCAAGTAAGATCTTCATGTGGATGTGCACGTGGAGCTCGTCCAGGGCGTTGATGCCGTGGAAGGGTAACGGCACACGAGGTACCGCTGTTGTCTCCCACCAAAGTGGCAAACCCACGCCTAGCAGCAACACCGCGAATGAAATGCTCGCGTACACGCGGCATTTGTCTGTAACAGAGGTGAGTTTTTTTTTTTAATGATTTGGTAGAGGGTTTGGGAGATTTTTTTTGTAGGTGGCGAGGGGTATGCGATTTATGAGTATATATAAATCTTTTTTAATTAAGTGAAGCTGAGATAAGTGGAATTTTGATTATGGAAAGTGATACACAAATCTGAAGAGATTAGTTTAGGGTTGGTTACTACTTTTTTCAAGTAGATTCTGTGTGATATACTGATTCATTTATAAGGCAGCCAATATTATAAACGAATATATAACATGGGGGATCTCTTCTGTGTATCTAAACGAATTTTATAAACTGTAGAAAATGTTGGTGGTTCGATTTCCTAAAATGTATAGGATTTTAAATCTCTTTTTGTTGAAACATCTTTACTTATCATCATGATTTGATTATTTGATTTCGTGTTTTTTTTACATTAAAATATTTCCATTATTGATAATTTAATTTATACATAAAGACGCATAACTTCTAGATTCTTATAATTAGATTTAATTACATTAAAAAAAATATAAAAAGTTTATAATTTAAAAAAAGTAGTGATAAAATTTGAAAAAAAATTTCTAAAATTGAAAAACATTCGCTGTAAAACAAAAAAAAATCGATTTTGATAAAAATAGAATATTGACCCTAATCAAAATAAAAAAAAAATATAAAAATATTGTGAAAAATATATATTTATGTAAATAACTATTCGACAATAAATGTCTTATATTATATTCTGATGCCAACACGTTTCAATACACTTAGTTATCGAATCATTAAGCTACGATAAAAATTAGTTCAAAAACCTGAAAAATCATTCGATTACACACGTATATTTTGAGACCAGCAAAAACAATAAAATCGGAATTTCCAAAAATCAACATTAAAATTTTAAAACAGTCATTCTGTCCCATTTTCATTAAAAACAGCTCATATTATTCCGGTCTCACAAATAACCATTGATCGTCAAATCGTTCCGCACCTATATATATAACACATCCCCGTGTGGAATTCGACTACATATAACGTTTAAACTACACTTTTATAGCTCATCATTCAACTTCGAACGTCAAACTTTTATAAGGCAATTAAATTTCGATCGGCTTTCGTGTCAACCTTAACTGCGCTTTGCCCCCGTGGGCTTACAACAATGCACGCGCGGTCTCGCAGCAGCTAATGAGTGACGCTCAGCGCGTATATACTGACTATACCGCCATATTATACAGGGATCAAACGCCTTTTTAATCGACGCGGCGTAAATCAGACGACACCGATCTATATATATCGTTCATTACGAGCGCTTACATGGCGTTTACGAGAAACCGTAAATTGCCGATTTTAATTGCTACCATTAAGATTACATATATGTGGCATGCGAAGTAGCTCACACACGCGTAGTATATATGTGATGTCACAATTGATAATGATAAGAAAGAGGGTGAACAACGCGCTTTCTCGAACGTTTGATAGGAATGTTTCGATTTGTATATCGATAATAGCACGATCAGCGGTTCCTTTGTACGATCTATATGTGAAAGAAAATTTAAGTTAAGAAAGTCATAAAGATAATCTGCATAGATTTGCGTTCACTTACCACGTAGAATAGTCACCGAGGGGGAGAGATAAAAAAAAACTAAACGTTGTTCATTTTCTGAAACCAGTGAATACGAGCGCTAGTTGTAAAATAAGTATTAAAAAATCACGTTGTTTCGTATACGACCTTTTGTCCGATGATTACTTTACATAAGTAAAACAGATTAGTTTAAATTATTACACCACTGTATTATCTCTGTAGGATAATTTAATTTTAATTATAAACAATAGATCTTATTATTGTAGCGCGATCCGAAATTTGCAAGTGAAACTTAACTGCGCCTTTTCAGCTACCATTATGCAATTTTCAATTATTCTAAGCGTGAAGTTCTCACTACAAGCGTCGTAAAAAAAAATGCAATACATTTAAATGCTAGAGTCCCCTATTGATACATATATTTAAACAATTATTTGAATTTTAAAATTGCGAAACAAAAAAAAAGATAACAATACAATTGTCAACAATTCGTTATAATTTGTGACGATGCGGGATTGACGTGTGCTAGACTTAGTTTTGCGTTGCTCGTAAGCCAACATCTATACCGGTATTGTTTTTACTTTACTCTATGAATATAAAGGTAAACGAGATACGATTTTTTTTAAGTATTTTAATATTATCGCAGGGCATTTCTTTTTAATTCATCCTTCTTTACTTTGTCTGATTATTGTATACATAAACATTAAACTTTATATAATGTAATTGAAACGCGAATACGTATAAATCAATTGTATATGATGCACAAACAAATTATTAAATTCCTTTCATCGAATACCCACAATAATACGAAATATATACACCATGATGCACCAACAAAAACTACGTCAATTTGAAAATCACGTGTGCACTCTCACCTTGGCATTGTATTATTAATAGCTCGAACATCAAATCGTCATCGAAATTTTCATATGATAAATGCTCGTCATTCATATACCTAACCATTCACACACAGGTACTATATTCCCTGTATCGTACTTTAATACAAATACACCATTTTCTCTCCACCTTTTTCTCTCAATTATCTAAAAGAAAAAAAAAGATACAACGTATACCAGGCAAAACTATATGATATTACGTCGAACCCCCGCTATAATAAACGCAGCTGAGCTTTCGTGCCAGCTAGATTCTTCTTCAACGCGCGCATTAAGTATATACACTGCTGCGCTGCTGCTGCTTGTGAATTGCAAAATACGTATATACACGCTCGCGTTTATAGATTCCTTGGCATGATGCTTTAGCAATAGAGAAGCAGCGCGCGCGTGAGCTTCGGCGTAGGCGAGAGAGACGAGCGCTTTTCTGCGGTACCGCGGCGCAGCGGTATTTTATGCCTGGTCACAGTTGTACAAAGTGTTATGGGTATGTATAAAAGATTATATATATGTGTGTTGGGGTTATATATATTTTTTTATGTGTGTATACAGTGGTATTGGAATGTTTATTTTTGGGGGTATTTGAAGATGTAGTTGTTAAAGTTTTGATTATTATTAGTATTGTCTAGCTTTGAAAGAAATATCGTGTTTTATATTAAAAAACAGCGGGAAAGTATCTATATGATATCGTTGTTTGATGTATACAATCATTGAAAACGTCACGTGACTGACACTGATGTTTATAAATAAACAACATTTATCTATATAATAGAACATATATATAGGAAATGATTTTGCACAACCACATGGGCCCTCTTTAACCAAACAATGAGCGTCGATAACTCGAGTTTAACACGAAAAACTACACATTGTACTGAAACAAGGCCATTGGGCAGGTTAATAGGGGCCAATTTATATTGTTTTCCAATTCAATGACCGGAAAGAAATAAAATTATTACGTAATGGTTGCCAAATATTTATATCTTGTTATCTATACTGTCATCGCTGTATCTACATTTTTTTTGTTTCTTTATATATATAAAGATGCGCGGAATAAAACTAAACATCAACATCACCAAACCCTTATAAACCCAAAAAAAGGCATTATAACGTTAACATTCAAGTTCAATCCGAATCAATTCGTATAGTATCCTATTATACACACGACCAGGAATTCCCGAAAAAAAAGTATCGTTGCTCATTAATTCCCCGCGCAATTTTATAAAATCAAACAATAGATTTCTTCCGTGCGTGCGACTTGTATATAGAAGCTCACTTGCATATGTATGATCGCTAGCCTTATAGAACGCGCGCGTGCAAACTTTTCCGCGAGTGGCACAGCTCTTGTATATATTTTCTAATCATGCGCGCGCTTAATATAGGAACACGAACGCAAGGCTTTCGAAAAACCCCAGGTGTGTAGGTATATAGATCGAGAAAGTTTTCGCGGAAATTCCATCTACCACCGTTTGGCATTTTTATTTTTCTTTTTTCAATGATGATGATGATAGGTTGAGACGCAGAGAGTCACGTTGAATGTTGTTTTATGGGTGTAAATTGCGTAAGTTTTGTTTCAAAGATTTGCGTAAGGTAAGTGGTAGGTGGTTGTAGAAGTTTATAAGTATACATGCGTGGTCTGAAGAAATGAAAGAAAAAATCGTTGATATATGATATACCCATTGAAACATAACAACGTTGTATATATAGGTTTTGAGAAAAATTACCCTGCGCTGTGTTTCAAAAATAGCAAAAGTCATTAATATTCCGTACAGATTATACGGCAAATCCTGGCGAGTCTAGTGTAATCTTGACTGAACTGAGCAAAGCTCGTGTAACTGCAATCCACTCGTTTATAATCACCAGATAAAACCAGATAGCATTTTTTTACTATACCATCATGTATATAACTATCATAATCAACGCACAGCCCTCCTTACCGATGTAACTGTACAAAGTAACGCTGCAACCGTACACGTATACACACAAAAAGAGAAAACCTTAACACAGCCATGAAATCCACTTAAAGCTACATACATACACACATACGCACGTGTCGAGCAATGAACGAACCTCGTATATATATACAAGTGACAGGCAGTCGCACTTCGGATTAAGAAACAAAACAAATAGCCGCGCCATCATCCGCCAATATAATCGTTGTTCTGCAAAAAGAAAGAAAAAGTTCGCGAGATCGATCGTACATACCCACAGCCGCACCCGATATATATATATATATATATATATCGACCAATTAGCCATCGCACGCGCGCCCTTACGTAATGCGATCTTACTCGAGGATGACGACGAGCACGGATGATATTGCGCAAAGAGCAGCCCCTCCTCCTATTATAACAGCGAGAAATTATTGTAGACATGGCGTGTGTGGTGGTTTGGAAATAAATATTTTATTATTAATGTACACACGTGTAAGAGAGTTCGTTCACATTTAGGAAGCTATAAGAGATTTGCATATATGCGTTATACTGAGCGCTTTTTCGTGGTCAATATACGCGCGGATGTGTGTTACTCGGGTAGGAGGGATTTTGGTTGTTTTTTTTTGCATAGAACCTTGGGGAGGTTTCGTGGCTACGTGATCGTGTGTGTGCATATATAAAGTTTGAAGGATATAGTTTGAGAGAGATTAGAATTCAATGGTGTTGAAGGTTACGCGAAAATTATGTGTAGAGGTAGTAACAGGCGTTTATAATTCTAAATCAATGTTAGGCGACACAACTTTGTTACACAGTAAGGCGTACAACTCGCGCGTTGACATTAACTTTTCACTAAGCTATACGGCGTGGCCATACAATGACAATTACTAATTAATCCAAACTAATGAGCTCCGAAAATTAAAAAAAAATGTTGTCCTTTTTTAAAAAAAGGAACGCTATACTCACGATCGACTGCATCTCACGTGCAATCCTACCGCAAACTCCTCTTCGTACATACACACACACATGCACAACCCAATAGCTCAGGTCATTGGCTGGCTATGCAAAATAATCGCGGTATATATATATATATATATATATATATATATATATAAGCGACGACAGTTACCGAGACACGGGCTATCCTCCGCGCGCATCAGACGCGTCGCTAATATACCTCTCTCTTCTATTATGTGTTAAAGCGTTACGCGATTTTTATGTTTCTTCTTCCTACGTACCGGTATCTCATTATAGAAGACGTTGTTACATACGTACATAAAGGAACCTTCGATATACAACTGCGAATGCATAATTATATTATATACACGGTGTCGACGACCTCTGCAGTTTTATTTAGTTGGGGGGGTTTACTTGTGGCGCCAGTACTTATATGAGTGGCGATTGATTGAATGCTGCGTTGGTTACGTTCGTATATATGATGACGAAGACGCAGATCTCGAAGCGGTCGTTTTGTTGGGAGGCGTGTGTGCGTGTGTGGATGGTGTTGCATAAAAGATGCTGCGAAATTGGAAGTTCAGGAGATTTGTGCAGTAGTGAGATGATGTAACGGGTAACTGATAGGGGGTATGGAGTGGGTTAGTTTTGTGGTAAATCGTATATATAATTATGATGAGTATGGCATATTTGAAGTGCATTGTGCATATATATATACAAATATTTATTATGCTATTGTATATACTTTGAATTGAATAACTTAAAAATTTGTCAAAACTTGTTTATGATACGAATGTGTTAATATTTAAACTTAACGAACCAAGACGTTGTTTCTGACGTAGAAAATTTGTTTTCCTTACAAATAATAGGGAAATTTCACAAGTTATCTACATCGCATATATATATACGTCTACATTACTTAATTGTATATATATATGACAATATTGAAATCGACGCAATCATGCCTCTGCGATAACTTCATTTAAGTAAACATCATAAACAACCATTTAATATAACTGACAAACTGTCTATATACGTGCAAAGTATATAAATAAAAAAAAAACTATCGTCCCACTATGTACTTCGATTCACTCCGTGATGACCTGAAATCGCTAACCAATTAGCATTTGAGGCTACATGGTACGTACGATATGTGCGTATTGAAAACAAAATAATAATTCAGAAGAAAAAAAATAGTTCCAGCTATTATATGTATAACACGCGCTCGCGTATAACATCTGACGTAAATACACGCAATTGCAGTCGTGTTGTACATGTAGTGTAAACAAAAATAGATGATGCGTACAAATGTATGCGGGTACTTTTAAGGATATCGAATTTCTATATAACTTTTCATGTATGCACATATATCACATCGTAAAAAATACTATAAAATTTAACCTTTTTCCCCTCAAAATTATGTTCTCATGCACAATATACAAACCCATCAGCTCACCATCATATGTACATATACACATATACGCGTGCAAAAAGGTATAATACAAAGTTCAATTGACTGTAAAAGCAACGACGACGCATCATCGATTGTTCATCAATTCTCTCTCTCTCTCTCTCGCAACGCGCGTCGTTACGTCAGTATAGCAACCGTGTGGGGAGAGAAAAAAACATATGTTGCAAGTACACATTGTTGTTGTCGTCAGACGCTATAGATATGCGGGGAGAGCAGGGGGGGGGGGAGTGTAACATCATAGCTCATAGGTTACAGGGATAGCTATGCGAAATGCGCGAAAAAAGTGAAAGGAGGTCTATATATCATGATGTGGCTGTATAAGCTTGTGGATTATTGGTTGCAGGCGGCGAGTTGGATCGGGATATGATGTGTAGATATACAGATTGATTTGATGAAGTGATGACGTAGTTATATGTGGTGGTTACATATATACAGGTGGAAAATTCATAAGTGTGCTTGGTTGATATAAGATATATTGAAAGCAGTGAAAAGGGTGAACATTTATTGTATAATTATTATCGCAGCTTTGGCGGTACATTAAACAGAGCTAATTATAGTTTAAATATGACCAATTTTCAAAATTATCTTTTGTTTAATTGAGGGAAATGAAATTTTACTGTAATTGTTATCACAACTTTGACGGTATACATTAAACGGAGCTAATTATAGTTTAAATATGACCAATTGTTAAAACTATATTTTGTTTTATTTGAATGAAACGAAATTTTACTGTAATTCGTCATAATATAGAAATATTTTGTACTTGAATAATTCAGAAATGCAAGTATCTCTTCAATTAAAATTTTTGCAAAGAAATTACGAGGAATGCGTAAGACAACGCTATAATTTCGACTGAATTTCCGTATTAATTCTACTGTTCAATGCATACCTTCAATTCATATTAAATTCGCAAGTATTCGCCGGAAACGAGGAGAAATCCATAATTAGTCGTGGAAAAAAATATAACGATTAAATGTTCTATTATGATATATTTATTCCATATACCCCGCTATAAACATTGTAAAGTATATATAAAAATTCCACAACTATATGGAACCCCATAACCACTTGGTTTCAATGTCTCCAATCCCCTATATCCATATCGACATCACGCGCACGAAACATCACCCCAATCGTTATACCCCAACCCTCTTTACACCTATATATCTTACCTTCTTCACCATCTTCTTGCCGAACCATCATCACCCATATATATATCCTCCCCTATATATATAACCTTTACTCCTGTTCGCACCACACTACCACATGTATAACACTGCATCGCACGCGCGACATATATAAAACATCGACGGGGGCAAGGTGAATGAGAAAACGAGGAAGCGCGACGCGAGCGCGCGCGTGCCGTGCGAAGAGAGAGAGGGAGAGAGCCCCACGCCTTTTCCGCGGACGTATACAGCGCCCGCCGCAGTTTAACGGCCGCAGCGCAACGCGCAACAAGTAGCCGCTGTAGCAGCAGCAGTAACAGCCCCGTGTACACTTTGTATATATATATATATAGACGGGAGAAAAAGTGTATATTGTGTGTGTGTACAAGTGTATACGATCGGGGGGTGCACATGTGTGGTTTTATTGAAGAAATAAGATTTGTATATATACATAGAGTTGAATAGTGCGATTTGTTGCGAAAGAGTGCGAATGCACCCGCGAAGTGTGAGGAGAGAAGAAGCAGCGGTGCGCAAGGAAACGGGGAAGATTTCCGTTTCGTATAGCTGCTGAGGTAAAGAAAGGGGGGATGGAAAGGATAATGTAAAAGAAAAATAATTTATATTGTCGGATGAGATTTGATTGGAAATTTGTTCGTTAGAGTGATTGGATGATCGAGTTTGAACGTGCTACAGTAACTTGATATACTTCGAAACCAAATGTTATTGGTTGTGGCTTTAATATGGTGTATTTATAGAACATTTTTTTTAATTTAACTTGAAGGTTTGATAATAAAAATTCAAGTGGTAAAGAATGTTTAGCGAATCTTGATACCACGGAGATGGAAAAAATTATGTTTTTGATAATAAAAAATTGTTTTGACTATTACATATAACATAAATATAATTTTTTCGAAACTACAACCACGCTAAACTATTGTTGTATATATTTATGCGAAAGTAGATGCGTGTAGAGGCCGGTTTCGATTTTTCCCAACCCACTTTTATCGACCCCCTTCGAGTTTATACAATAATGATGACATATGCGTTTACATCCATAACCGTGGCAATCGGTGACGGTTACGGGTCACTTTGCTACTCATATAAAGTTGATAAAAATCATCGACGATTGGTTTACTTATTTCATCCCCTCCTTAATCATTGAGAACTTAAAGAAGATATTTTTGTCGATCGTTTATATATATATACCGGTCAAATCGTTCTAGATCGAACGGGTCTTGTGTATATATACGTGCGTGGACACGTTATATGCACTTTCGCCCGTGCGCGAGTTTCATAATATTTACACTGCGGGGTTTTCTATATACGGAATCGTATTTTTGCACTGTTTAGAGACATGGGTTTAAGCTGACTTTTTTTATGGTGTATTGTGTTAGAAAGGATTATTAATTTGAAAGATAATTATCATGATGGTATTATAAGTTATAAGTTAAATTGTTGGCGACAAGTAGTTTTTTCCTTGTTCGCATTTGTTTCCTTAATATTAAAAAAAGAAAATTCACCGAATTTCATGGTTATCGGGAGCAGCGATATATAAATGTTTTAGTGCTGTAAGAAATATTGTATATTTTAATAAATATAATATTTTTAACTTATCAACGAATACGTTTTATATCATTTTTATTTACTTATATTAATCGTATAAACATTTATTCTTCTTATACTAACTTTTTCTTTAGAACAAACTGAATAGCATTTCATATAGCACAATGAACAAACTGTTTTTATTTCTTATGATTTACAAAACATCCGTGACAATATTATTACCAAAGAAAAATGTAATCTATCCTCCTTAAAGACACTCGTCACCTACATATCATTTCGAACAACGAGCAAATTTCATTCCAAATTTGGTCATTGACCACATTCTTATCTCTCTCTCTCTCTCTCTCTCTCTCTCTCTCTCTCTCTCTCTCTCTCTCTCTCTCTCTCTCTCTCTCGCATTTACAACAAATCCGGTATAACGCGTATTACAAAAATTACAAAACGATCACCTACCCTTTCACTTAATCGAACCGGTATGTATAAGAAAATTACAATTTACACACGGAAATCCACCACCACCAACTTCTTTGTATCAAGTAACACAACCATGATGCGTTATAGTGAATTCAGGACGCGCACGCGTGCAATTGAAGAATCTCTCTCTGTCTCTCTCTTCATGTACAAGCGCACGCTGAATGATTTATATATTACCGCGCAAGGCTTTGGCGGCCTTTTCGCCGATTGAACCGATAAAATATGTTTTCGCTATTTTCGCGGTATACGCATATAAAAGAAGTCAAGGTTACTACTACTACTGGTGCGCGTAATGGATGTATATAGTATAGTTCTTATATTTTTTCTCACTTTTTCATAGAGAGATCGTTAAAAAAATAATAAAATCAAACGGTGGCGTATATATATAGGGAACGCATAATATGCTTTCGAAGGTGCAGTCTCGATGCAATGAGGAAGTGAGTCGTATAAAAGTGCGCGGCACTTCGTAGAGTTGAACCTGGTTTTATATGCGGCACTTCGTATAGTCGTTATTGAACGCGATCGAAAAATTTAATCAATAGAAGAAAAGTTTGAGAGGAAATAGCTTGTACGAATTATAAATCTTATCATAATATATCAGAAACATAATCTGAGAGATTGAATTGCCAGATTTGAGAGGAACATAAGTAGGGGATTATACTGGTAATGCGATGCGAAAGATTTCTATTATCAATATACACATCTCCGCTACTACGTCACTCTATAGAACCATAAAATCGCAACCACGGCTATCATCATCAATATATTCAAATTGTAAAAATCATCGTTATCACCTGTGCGCAACTATAATATGTATATGTGCAAATCTCACAAACGCTGTAAACAAATTTGGTTTTTCTTTTGAGTTATTGTCTCTAGAAGAGATATCCGTGGTTGAACTAAGTCCATCGAAGGGTATCACCTTTTTGCGGCCAATCAATTATTTAAAAATGATTAAAATAGCTCTAGTTTAGTTGTAAACTATTCAACCAAAAACAACTTAATATGAAATTTAGAAAAAAGAACGTAAAACTAAAGAGCGAGAGCTTTCCAGATCTTTGTTCATAATTAGAAAATGTTGATTCTATCAAAAGTTATGTAAGTTTGAAGTTAAACTTAAAATACTCGAAAATTCACAAAAACGGTGGGAAAAGGTCAATAATTGTCCCAACCATTGACCACGTGTATTTTAAGCTCAACTTCAAACTCACATAACTTTTGAAGGAATCAACATTTTCTAATTCCGAAAAAAGATCTGGAAAGCTCTCGCTCTTTAGTTTTATGTTCTTTTTTCCAAATTTCATATTAAGTTGTTTTTAGTGGAATAATTTAGACCTAAGCTAGAGCAATTTTTAATCATTTTTAAACAATTGATTATTGGCCCCAGAAAAATGATGCCCTTCGATGGACTTTTTTCAACCACGGATATCTCTTCTAGAGACCCTAACTCAAAAGAAAAACCAAATTTGGAAGGTGTAGTCGTAAAAAAATTTTGACATCCATTTTTCGAATGTTTTCGCAGACTTTGCGAGACTTGCACATATATACAAATCTTCCTGGACGATCGCGATCACCTATATAAACCGCATGTTAACTAATTTGCGCGCATCAATATTGCTATATTTTATCGCTCAATGCCAAACTCATTCCCGCGCGCGCGCGCATTTTGCAATGTCCATAGAGTAACTTGATCGTACTATAGTAAACCGATCCCGCGGGTTCCTTTCATGTACATATACGCGAAGCAATTGTTTTATCAACAGAATCGTTCCATAAAACATACACGCGTACGTACGTAGCGCCTGTGTATATTCTTACCCCATAATTTTAATTCAGAGGGGAAAAACACCTGTTGTTATTTTTTTTTACACACATCGCATAATCGTATACGTAACCGCGGCGCTTATATATTAATTAACGGGAGGACAATATAGCGCGAGAGAAGAAATGGAATCAGGGTAATCGAATTAAAATTACATATACTGAAGAACACGAGTAGTATAGAACAGTTACATGTGATATGTGTGTATATACACTTGGTTTCGCGGAATTCACGCGTTCGTTGACGTCTCTTACAACGACGACGAAGTTCATTAACGCCGTTGCGACGACGGGCTAATAGACGGATTAACGCGTGTTAAAAGAGAAAATGTGAGGGGAGTGGAGAGAGAGAGAATTGAGGTGAAAAGTCAAGAGTTTGGTATGTGTAATTTATATGTGTCGACATTGTATGTTTGTACAGTGACCGGAGACGAGGAGGTCGGAGTCTGAGGTGCACCACCGGCTGCAACGATGGCTGCGACCAAGCCGACGAACAACAGTGCCCTTATGGACGTAGAGTCCAATCTAAAGGGGTGAGTATATAGATTGTGCGGGGATTTTATTTCTTGGATTTTGAAGGATATTTTAAAAATGTTTTAAATGTAATAGTCTGGATTTGAAAGTGTTATACAGTTTTTGCATATGTTATCCTGTGGATCAATGTGTTTTTTTTCTTCTTTTTTTACAAACATTTTTCGTACTTCTCTTTAGCACGGAAATCGTGGAATGTATTAATCATAAAAAACGTTTTATATCGAAAGATACTAATATATTAATGCGGTATTTTACAAAAATGTATTATCTTTTTCCTTTTTCATCTCTGTAAATTCAAAAAATTAATAAAAGAAAATCCAAACTATTACTGGTATAATTATTCTGAATGACGCTTAATCATTGAGAGGAAAAAATTAAATATATTCTGTACGCGCATTTACAGGCACTTGCCGGAAAGCCAAACGATCGCGAAGGCCAAGGACGCGAGTTTCGGCGCGCTCCTGTCGAACTTCGTCTCGGTGTACTGGAAGTCGTTCATCGTTGTTCTTTGGCCCATCGCGCTTCTTCCGCTCATCATTTACAGCGATGATAAGGTAATTAAAAATTTTTACTTTTTCCTTTCTCAAAATTGGAACATCGAATGGAAGAAACTTATTTCTGAAGCGTCATGTTGTTTCATCAATTCTTTTTTTTAATAATGGTTCATTGTAAATCTTGTAAATGATAGAATTTATCTTGAATAAGATTAAGAATTTAAATTTTAATAATGATATGACTGAACAACTATCATTTAATTAATAATTGATCGATGTCGTACACGTATAGACGTATAATTTATCAAAAATGCGAGCAAGCTATAAAATTTTATCTTCACGAATCAAATGTAAACGTTTTTTTTCTCTGTACAAGCAAAGAAGATTTTTTGTTCAGTGGTAGTTATAACTGCAAATTAAACAACGTATTACTGCGGCAGTATACGTGTCTTGCGTATGTAATTACGAGAATAAAAAAATTGACAAGGTTTTAATGCTACAATCGTAAAGAATCTTAACAAGTTGTAACATCGTGTATATACTCTAAAATGAATTGTTTCTACTTATCAATTAATTTTAGTGTACGGCGAAAAATTATCGCTTATTTTAAGAAAAATAATAAAAAAAATTTTTTTACAATTGTCCCTAAACGTGTAATTAATAAAAAATAGTATCCTCTTTCCTTGAAATTTTGAATTTGCTAAATTCGAAAAAATTAAAACAATCAATATCAATTTTACAATTTAATCAATATTGTTAAAATCAACATTTAAATTTCTTTGAAAGTTAGAATCAATTGTTCAAGAACTAACGCCAGAATTAGCACTGGAAATTTTCAAAGCCAAAACTTCGCCCGTTTCTATTTATGTAACATATACAAAAGCGTGGCCGCAAATAATTGTCGCATTGAAAAATCTCTATGACAAGGAATAGGACAAGATCAAGATATCTTCTAAAACGCGCTTTCAGGCGTTGCTTGTTATCCGTTCAATTGGTATACCGAGAGGGTCACATATGCTAGAAAAATAATAGAAACAATTGTTATCTGCGCGTGTTTCGAAATCCAGAGTTGTGACTTTAGTTCAAAGCTACTGGAGGCTAATTTTATCAATGCCATTTCACTAAAGCAATCTAAGCAACATTAAAAGGTTGTTACTATGAATCACTATATTTAAAATTTAATCAAGAACTTCGTGAAGCCTTCGGTGAGAATAATTTTCAAGAATCCGTTTAGAAAAGTCGACATATTTTTTCATATTTGCTAATTATTTTACTACAAAGAATATCGATGATAAAGATAGTAGAAAAAAAAAACTTAAAAACAAAGTCAATTAAGGGAAAATTTGATGTATAAATCATTAATGACTATAACGTTTAACAACATTAAAATTTCACATTAAATTTCACAGATGTACCGATGCCTTTACGTGGTAGCCCTGATGGCGATGTTCTGGGTAACGGAAGTTGTGCCTTTACCCATCACCGGGTTGTTCCCGGTCTTTCTCTACCCTCTGATGGGTGTGATGGACACGGCGCACACCTGCAACTGCTACATGAACGACACGACGATGATGTTCGTGGGAAGTCTCGTCATTGCAGTGGCGATCGAGCACTCGGGGTTGCATATGAGGGTTGCGTTGATCATAATCAAAACGATTGGGTGCAGTCATCGAAAGTAAGTATGGTTTCTTTTCGAAAAAAATAAATTTCAATTGATTCTATGTGCTCAACGGTTTCTCAGTTATATCGTAAACAATAATTATATCTACCACAATGATCAAGTGTAGAGAAAGTACAGCGTCGCTGTAATAACATACCTTCAAAAGATTTATTAAATTTTCATTGAAAAGAACAAAAAAAAATCTACTTTTCAGATTGAGTTTGGGTTTGTTCTTCGTGACTATGTTTATCTCAATGTGGATATCCAACACAGCAGCCACGGCGATGATGATACCAATCGTGGGGAAAGTCCTTACGGAATTAGAAGCGGTAAGCCAAATTACTATATACACCAAAGCCAATTACCTTTCGTAAGACGAAAACAAAAAATATTAAGAGAACCTATATATATACTTTTCCTCTTTCCACAATCAGCAAGGACTTGGCAAGATGTTCATTCAAGAAGAAGATACGGACGAGGAATCAGAAAGGTATATACTTGTATATATATGTATACAATTAAATCAAACAATCGATCGAGCTTCGCTTTATTAACGCGAATTTTCATCCAACAGTACGAAGAGGCCGACAAAGCTGACAATGGCTTATTACTTGGGTGCGGCGTACGCCTCGAGTCTCGGTGGTATTGGCACTCTGGTTGGAACCGGTACGAATCTCACCATGAAAGGAATCTACGAGGCGTAAGTTCAATCTGTTCCTGGCTCAAACAGAGTTTGATTAATGAACTGATCCTATACCTTAATCCTATATTAATTAATTGCTCTCTAATTGCACGGATGAAACAGATGAATCATCATCATCGATCAATGAAATAACATTTTTTTTTCTTCGTTATCTTAGACGTTTTACTAAAAGCCCGGGTATCAACTTCGCCGCGTGGATGGTGTACGCGGTGCCGACTATGATCCTGATGGGCGGGCTTACTTGGCTCTGGCTCCAAGTCATGTATATGGGTTTGTTCCGTAAAAAGAGCCAAGACGCTAAAGCTGTGGATATTGGCGAAGAGGGTGAGAGGATTGCCACTCAGGTAATCGAGAACAAGTACAAGGAATTAGGACCGATTACCTGGCATGAGTCTTCAGTCGGTGTTCTCTTCGTTACCATTGTCCTACTGTGGTTTTTCAGGAAACCGGATTTCATTCGGGGATGGCCGACTTACATTACGAGTTTGTAAGTTGCATGGCTTGCTTTTTTTTCTCTTCTAAATATTGAACTATCGAAAATTTGATTTTTCTTCTCTTTTTTTTGAATATCTGATTTTTTTAAAGTAACGAAGCATTTGTTTTATAATATTTTATTTATAAAATCAAGCTTAGTAGGTTCTTTTGAAAAATGTTATTGTTCAAATTACGATTTCATTGATAGGTATTATTTTTTGCAAATAATACTTTAGAATGATTAATTCACATAAAACAACTCATTCACTAATAAAGAATTCAAGCTCCGTAGAAAACAGCAAAAACAAACAATCCTTGAAACGCATATAGGCGTGCACTTAATTGTCAACTGATTTGTTCTCCAGAACCGTGAAAGACTCGACCTCAGCCGTAGGTCTTATAATCCTTCTCTTCGTCCTACCGGCGCGCCTGGACTTTTTGCACGCTTTCGATAAGGATCCCACGAAACGTCCTACCAAACCTTCACCAGGTCTCATCGGCTGGAAAATCATTAACCAGAAGATGCACTGGAGTCTAATCTTCGTCCTCGGTGGTGGTTTTGCTATAGCTGCCGGCTCACAGAGCTCAGGATTATCAAGTATGTTGGGTCATGGTTTGATCGGTCTCAAGACTATGGATCCGTTTTGGATACTCTTCATCGTTTGCATATTTGCCGAGACGGCTACCGAGCTGACGTCGAATGTCGCCGTGGCGAATATCATTCTCCCGGTGTTGGCGGAAATGGTAAGCGATTGGAATTTATCGGTATAGAGTGCGTGGGATTAAGCTGAGATTTCTTTTTTTTGTTTTGTTCGTATGTTATCGGATGATGGTGAACATCTAAATGAATATCAGTGGCGTTATTAGGCTTTGTGGTTTTAAGTGTTTTATGAGGGTAAATTCCGAGATAATTAGGATTTGCTATCTTAATATAGAATCTACAGGTGTAATGGTAGCCTGATAAAATTTTTTTATCGCTATAAATAAGTTTTATGACTTTTCGGCGTCATAAAAGTGTTTATCAACTATACGTTGTTTGAGATTTGCTAGAAAATTCGTAGCAAAAATTGCAATTGAAAATTTAAGGAAAAAAAAATTTATTCTGTTTCAGTCTGTGGCTATTCAAATTCACCCTCTCTACCTGATGGTGCCAGCAGCTCTGGGCTGTTCATTTTCGTTTCATTTGCCAGTGGGAACGCCACCTAATGCAATTGTCAGTGCGGCAGGCAAAATCAAGACCAAGGATTTCATTGTTGCTGGAATTGGACCCAGCATCATTACAGCTATAGTGACAACCGCAACTTTTGCTACCTGGGGTGTCTACAGCTTTGGTTTACACGAGTTCCCAAGCTGGGCTAGTTAAGATGGATCGATTATTTTTTTTTTACCCATAAAAGCTGTGCTTAGCGAGTAAACGATATGCCATTTTTACAGCATAATAAGAAAAGATACACTATTTTTATTATTGTAACTTATTTAAAGTGTTATAGAAAAGCGTATACTTGCCAAAAAGTCATGTAGATTTAAATTTCCAATGAATATATTTTTTATAAGTCTCCAGTTTTCAAAACAAATCATATTGAGAATAGAATTTTATATGGACGGGAAAATAGGAAATACATTGTTTTGTTATAGAAATATAAGATTCTTAGGATTGTGGTAATTCTTAAAAGTGAGACTTTAGATTAAATTAAATATACATTCCTTATTTTCTAATTTTCTATTACTTTTAAGATGACAATAAACTTACTGATATTAGGATCAGGATCTATAGTCTTGCTAAAGTTGTAAAAAAAAAACGATTTAAGAATTGTTACACATGAGTATTTAAATTTAAATTTATGGATTTATTTAAAACTTTAATTGTTAATGAATTCAATGTATAAAAAGTAATATTTTAGTTTCGCATGATAAAATGGAATATATTTTTAACAAAAATATTTTTTTAAAAACATTGCTTAAATAGGGATATTTTAATCCACATATTTAAGTAGTGCCGTCCATGAGTATTTAATCATCAAAATACAAAACTACTCGTGTATCTTAACTACATTTTTGTATATAAAAGTACGCAGACTGATAATAAATTAAAAATAAAAATGTAAATATAGATAATAAATGAATATAAGAAATTTAAGAGGTTTTTACTTACGCTCCATAGGACTGTCATATCCAATAACTCCATCTGATGATTCCTTTTCAGTCATTTTTCTTCTTTTTTATTCCTGATTCACTAAGGTATAGAAACTATTTACATTAGATAATTATTAAATACAATAGTTCAGAAACATCTTGTAGGTTAGATGCAAGTTTCTGTTTGTGCGCCAAAGATCACAGACTGTGGAAGATCTTTTGTTAACCTTGCATGATCTCGATATTTGATTTAAATGTATGAATTATTAAATTAACACAACAATGCGATAAAACATAATAAAAACTAGAATTAATGTACGGTGTTTATACTACTACTAATAGTGACTGAGAACGGATCATTATTAATTCAAGGAACGTCTTGGAACTCGGGCCGGTAAAACCCAAAATTTAGAAACGAGTGGATTCGAACCATTCAATTCACGCAATGCGAATAAGATTCGATTTTACAAGAACCGTAATCTCTATACAAGTTAGGTTAAATTAGTTTTTTTCACACAAAGTCGGTATGTTTAATAATGTTTGTATTTTAATTAGACTAGAAATAGTTGTTAAGTATGAAAGAACAAATTTTGCTATATGAGTGCTTTCAAATGAACAAATAAATGATATAATTAATTTTTCCATTGAATTGTTAGTTGATTTTAAAAGCTTAAAAAAACATTGATTATTGTTTTATATATTTTCATATAAAATTTTAAATTGATGTTATGTAATTTTCTAAGTATAAATGATTACAATAATTTTAAATATTGATTATGTATATAATTATACTTTCTGTTATTAACTTAATAAAACATTTTGGTTTTATATGCAACATAAAATAGATTAGATTCCATTACAAATATGTGTTGTTATTTTATAGAAGTAATGGATGAAGAGGAAGAGAGACGTAGTGTGATGTTTATGGGTAGAGATCTTTTGAAAATTCCATGCTTCAGAACTACTTTCCTGTATTCAATTTCATCATGGGTTGGAGTTAGCTTAGTTACTTTTCTTTTTACAAGCAAAGCTGCCTTTTCATCTCACTGTGGATTTGCTACATTCATGGGTGTAACTGGCGGTTACTTTATATATTGTCGTCAGAAATATGCAGAAGAAAAGTTTCGTATGGGACAATTAAGACAAGGATGGCATAAGGGAGCAGTTCTGCAAGGTACTAAGGATGATGTCGACAGTCCAAGGCTTGTAGATGCTTAATTGAAGTTATAGTAAATGGAAAATGTTTTTGTTTTGTATAAAGTGTAAATAAAAAAAAGAGTTTTTATTTCTAAATGCATTAATATTTATTATAATACACTAGAACTGAAAATATTCATTCTAGAAATGAAAATTCAATTTCATTGAGGAATATCTATATATTCAAATTTATTCTTAGTAAGAATGTTGCGTTTTATCACATGAAAGTTAATTATTTTGCAAATACTTTTCTTTTTTTTCTTTATAAATGCAAGTATAGCCGTGCTCATTATAGCACCTCCTATTGTAATCTAATACTGTAAAAGGGCAACCATGCCCTAAATACTTTGTACTACTACCAACAATAAATCTTAATTATAAAACTATCTTACAGTAGACCTTGTCTCTTTAAGTCCTCATATGTTTTTCTGTTGACAACATTGCCCAAGGAGTCTTCAAATTCTTCTTCTTGCTCTGGTTGCCATCTCTCAGATTGTTTTTGAGTTTTTAGTTTTTCCCATAATGCAATAGCATCTTCTATTTGTGTTACATTTGCAAAATGTGCTGTATTAGGGATTCCTAAGCAACGCATGCCATGAGCATGCCTCCACTCAGCAAAATGTCGTTGAAAAGCTTTTGGACCTTTATATGTGAAATTACCACAAATTTCACAATTGTAACTTATATTCAAGCCATGTAATTTATACAGCCAATAAGGAATAGGTTTCCCATCCCACCCAAGTGGTAGATTCTTTGGATTATAGGGAATATCATTATCATCTTCTTCTTCAGATTCACTGGCGCTTGCTTCAACATCTGAGTCTCCGCGTTCGCCTTCAGTTCTTGCCTGTTTTCTTTGAACATTTTCTTTGGTTGCTACACGTTGACTAGAAACTAACTCAGCAAGTTTGTATACATGAGCTTCCAATCTTGCTATTTCTCTTTGCTTTTCTGCATTTTTACCCTTGCCGGGTTTTCTTTGGTTTTTCCTCGCTAATAAATTAGGATCTAATGAAGCTTCACCTTTTGTACTAAATAATCTCTGAGCTCTTTCTTCTAGAGTTCCACCACATTTTAATCCAAGAGCCATAAGAGCCGATTTTAATCTGTCTAATCCAAGAGAAGCTAATTCCTCCCATGAGGAGAAAGCAGACAAATCTAGGTGAGCTCCAACATTTGTCAAAGCACTACCAGCTTCTTTAGGCCATCCAGGGAATGTGCTATTATCCCATTTTTCTTCAAAATCTTTATTTGTTTCATCTAATTCGGTATTCAAATCGAGAAGTGGTCGAACTCTAGTTAAAAAATCTGTTAAATATTCTAACAAAGTTTCAACATATACTCTATATTCAGCATTTTTCCTATCTTTTGGAATATCAAAAAGATGGTCAAAAGTTGACAAATACGTAATATAATCAACTTTTTCAATGCCTTTCAAATTGATGTATTTTTCATAGCATTCGTGTAGATCCAAGTACTTGCCATAGCCCTCTTCATCTGTAAAGTCAATTAAATTTGCTGTTTCTTCTGTAGGGTTATCTCGTATTTTAGCTAACTCCTCAAACTCTACAGACATAGGGACACTGATTTCATTTGGATGTCGGCGGTAAAATTCTTTAATGTTCTTCAGCCTAGAGTAAAACTCTGAGAATTCATTTGGACCAGAAAGTGCTTGAACCTAAATAAAGTATTTTATTAATTACTAAATATCATATGAAATATTTATTCTAGTTAGAAATTAAAAATTTTGGGTTAATTGTTCAGCATAGAAGTATATCATAACTAGTAGCTACAATTAGTATTATGATTTGGAAGTATTTTTAAAATATTATTTATTAAAAAAGCTACAATAAAAATATTTCTTTTTATTTTGGTTATTACAAAACTTGTATCGATAAATATTTTAAGTCACATTAAAAATACTATAAACAATGTAGCTAGGTAATTTAATAAAAAAATTGGTAGTGATATAAAATATTTAAAAATACTATGCATGAAAATATAAACTAATCAATTCACCTCTTCTTTCCTCTGTCCATCCTTATCTTCATACAACTCCTGCAGGTGCATCGTACTTTCCATAAACTGATCGAGCAACATCTTTAGCCGATGCTCCGAATTGATGTTCTCTCTATGGCCAGGTTTTTTGTGCAGCATCTCTTTAACCATCGCGTCTGTGAGACGCTCACGTTCCTCATGATAACGACGCTGCTGCTCTAATATGGTCTCCATATCGATGTTTGTTGATTGATGCACGATCCCTCCGAACGATCCTGTAAAACTGACTATGGTATTAGGTATATGTTATGATAAACACAATACAAGTAGCGATTGTTTTGCAGGTTAGGTTTCCAGCGTCTCGTTCGCAGCTATATGCATACAGTGACAACGAATATTTTTTTTTTTTAAATCTTTTATTGAATGTAAAACAATCGCAAATACAAACTCTGATGAAATACTATTTTTGATCAAACATTTTTTCTTCAAGTCCACTGCAGTCAACGGCAACTTTGTACATTTGGTTGAAATAAAAAAAATATATTTGAAGTATATCTTTTGCAAATATTAATAGAATTTATAAAAATTATATTATTTTTTTTTTTTTTTTTCATTACCGACTATCCGCTTCATCTTTGTATCTCATGTCCTTAAAGTCAGCGTGTGCATTTCTACACTAGCAATAAATTTAGTTAAAATTTAGTATTCTCAACTTTTTATTAACGTCTTCTTATTCGTTATCATAGTCTACATTCCTACATGTGCAGTAGACTATGCTGATAAAAAAATCGATAATGCTTGCGTAACTTTTTTTAGTAATTTTGCATATTTAGAGAAAGTAGAGTGACGGATACTTTCAAGCCTGCGCGTCTACTATCTTTCATAATAATCCTTAAAAACATTGTCGAAAATATTGTTACGCTAAGTAGCGTTTTCTCAATAAGTGTCAAATATATAAGACGCATAAATTTTGCTCTTGTTATCGTGCGACAACGAAAACGAAAATTTTGTCTAAAATAATTTTTTTCTAAAAAAAATTAAGATAATATTTTGAAATTTTAACAAAATACAGCATTAAATAAGTGTAATAATTGGTTAAAATTTTAAGTCGATAAATGAAATAATTTCTGAGAAAAGGCGATTCAAAAATTTTTAAAAAAAATTGTTAATCTCAAATATTTTTTTTTAGTAATGGACCGATTTTTTTGGACAACGAACTCGATCTAAAGATATGTAAAAGCTACATATGTGCCAAATTTCAGGACGATTACATAGTTTTTGCTATTGTTATCGTTCGATAACGAAAACACAAATTTTTTATAAAATAATTTTTTTCTAAAAAAAAATGAATATAATCTCTTGAAATTTTGACAACATATAGCCTTCAATTAGTTTAATCACTGGTTAAAATTTCAAATAGATAAATAAAATATTTTTAATGACATTAATTTTTGAAATATAAAAAAGTTTTCATTAATAACAAATGATAGAGTGAAGATATTTTAAATTTTAAAAAAAGATAATATAGGTAATTTAAATACCTTTCAAGAAAATTTTATTATATTATGTAATAATGGCCGTAAGATATGAAAAAATAGAAAAAACTCAAAATCATTTTTAGGTTATAAAACAAAAGAAAATCAACAAAAATTCAAATCGTTTAGAGTATTTTTATTTTCCTGTGAGACGAAAAGAATAAGCTTTATCCGACGAAAATCGGTTGATTGGTTTCAGAGATATGAAGAGTTGAAATATACACACACACACACCACACACACACATACATACATCCACGAAAATAAAAATGATTAAAATCAAATAATATACACAGATATCACATTAAAATATGTCTTTGAACATTTTTTTTTCGAAAATTTTTTTCACCGTTACAAAGCTTCCTCTGAGGAAGCAAAAAGCGATTCGCAGTTCGTAAACCTCGAGCGAAAACGAGCTTATAAAATACAAGTATATACATAAAATATAATAAAACCCACTAGTACAGCCTTATAAAACTTTGAATTTACTTATTGCAAACAAATTTATTACTAATATTAAATGTTTAAACATTTTATTTATAAATTTGAAGTGCGTAAAGTCTGAGAATACATTCTAATATTAAAATTCAATTATTGGAAATGTTTTTCTTAAAATTATAAATGATCGCACCATTTCAAAATTAATAATAGAAACGTGCATAATTTAGAATTATATATGATATATTAAAAATCTATATAATAAGGAAATATAAAAACAATATATAAAATAACGAAGAATTTCTAATTTTTCATGCTAATATAATTAATTGTATCACTATTATTTGTTTTATTTTTATTGTCATTTATAAAATTTCATACCAAAAAGATTTCATACCTATTTAGTTTAATAGGCAATAAAGGTTTTATTTTGTGTGAGGATCAAATTGTATTTATTCGAATTGTCCTTGCGAGATTTGTCTCGTTTTCGGTTTTCTTACTCTTCCGATTACTTCCAGAAATTCAGGATAATGAACCAGATCATAGATGAACCGCGGCTACGGGCTATTCGTAAGTAGCTTCCGCTATGTGCCGCTACGTGGCGTATGCGCATGTAACTTTCATAAACAGATTTATAGGTCCTAAGAGTATATAAGTCAGGCATTTCGACAATTCAAATGACTCTTTAAAAAGAGTCTAATTGGGAATGCTGTGCTTACTCTCAAAGCTTTTTAAAGTTTTGGCCTTGTTCACTGACCGTTCTTCAATCATATGGCAGTACTTTCGGAGTTATCTCCGACGTATAAAGTCGGCCAAGGATCTGATATCTGATCCTCATCACATCGTTAAATGCCGTCTTTACTTAATATTGTCAACTTGAAAGCTTAGTTTCTTCATTGGTTCGTTATACAGCAACTCTTTAATGAAACGAGTAGTTCTGACGGAAAATATATGTGGTATCCATATCGTGCCACCCACCATTTCTTTAAAAAGAAGATCGTTCAACATCTAAAAAACGATTACACCGAGGGCCTATCAATCAACGGAAAAGTTATATTCTTTTCCCAGAATAGTCTCTAGTGCTAAATAGGCTGGAGTTCCACAAAAGGACGTGGCTTTTTCTCCTGTATGCATTCTGCTAGAGGCCATAATTTGCTAGTTTGATTTTAGACCCTCGTGATCTAATAGCACATTATTGAGTTTTAAATCTCGAAAGGTGATTCCTATAAAAGAACAAAATATGTAGTTAGTCATTGGTATAGTACATTCTGGTATGATATTATTTTTAAATAATACCTACATTTGTGAGAAAAATACTGCAAAATATACTCACCATTGTTGTGCAAAAAATTTAAAGCCAATGTTATCGCGGCCGCATAAAATTTGGTTTGTTGCTATGCTAGTCGAGTCGAGTAATTAGCAATATAAGATCGCCTCCTCTAGCAAAGTCCATCACGAAAAAATTCATGATATGGTCTGAAAGCAGGAATGCAAATACAGCAGGTATGCATGCACTTTTGTATACGCGCTGCTCTATTTGAAGAGAATCCACGGTGCTGTTCTGCATGATCAATGATTTCTTCAGCACTTTCAGAGCATACAGCTTTTTAGTCGTTTTAAAATTGTACTAATACCACTTTAGGTGGTGTATAGACATAAACAAAGTATCTCGTTGACATTGTAAATTAAAGAAGTTTTGAGAAAAGATTTGAAAAAATTTACATTGTGTATTACATAGGTTAGAAAGGTATAAAAAGGTTAAGAAAATTATTTATAATTATACTTGCATATACTTATTTTTATAACTTACTTTCAAAAAGAGGACGCCGCTTTTGTAGAGACTGGTATTTATTGAAAAATGTATCCATCATTGTATCACAATAAATTATTACATTCTATTTTTGGTGCTAAGGAATCGTAGTGGTTGGTGAAAAAATATTGTTTCGTATTTATATGGATTTATTTTAAGGTCCCAGTCTTTATAATGTGTATTTATTTTATTTACAAGTGTTTGCAATTTCATGTTTACAACGTCCGGGCATTTATCCGCGACCAGTACGATGATATCATCAGCGTAAGCAACTGCGTAGGTGTTGTTATCGGTGTTTAAATTAAATAATTGTGTGGCGTTGTATGTGGCTAAGTTAAAAAGTAGGGGTGAGTTCACCATGCCCTGCATGAGCCCTTCGATTATATTGAAGACGAGAGAGGACATTGAGGATCCGTCCCAAGTGACGAAAGAACGATCTTGTGTCAAATTCCAGATGAGATGGATGAGATCAATTGGGAAATTTAATTTTAGCATAACATATAGGAGTCCGTGTATCCAGACTGTGTCAAAGGCTTTTTCTAAGTCAATGAGAGCGGCGGCTATATAAACTCATTACGGTGAAGGTGGTAATTGATATCGTTAAGTACTTTATGGATAGCATGACATGTAGAGTGACGATGTCTGAAGCCGAATTGGGAGTCAGGAATGATTTTGTTTTTTTCTATATGAGCTAATAAGTTGGTGTTTATTAACACTTCGAACACTTTGCTTATGGCAGGGGACATACTTATTGGTCTGTAACTAACAGGATCATCCGGTGGTTTGTTTTTTTTTTTAGTATAGGAAGTATTTTAGATTTTTTCCAAACTTGAGGGTAATATCTGTGATTGAGACAATTATTGAATATTATTGTATAATTAGTAATCAATTTAGGGGGTAAATGCTTCAGTACTATTGGCGGAATGAGGTCAAGTCCGGAAGATGATTTATTCGGTAATTTTTTAAGGATTAGGAATACTTCGTATTTGTTGAACATTATGATGCAATTATTATCTTTAGGGGTATGTGCAGGGTTGATGGGACAAAAGTTAGTTATGGTGGAGTTAATGCGCTCTTTATTGATAAAATTAGTAATCTGGGCTTCAGCAGCGGTATCTACTATATTTTTGATAGGAGTGTTAATATTAATGTATCGAGGTGCATTTACAGTTTCAAAGTATGCGCCCATGCAGTTCAGTATATCGCGCGGTGTTTCAATGTGTAATTTATTATTAGCAGACGGGAGGTTATCACGGTTCAGGTGTGCGCGTTCTATTAGATGTACGTTGTTTTGATCTATTGTGAGTAAGTTGATTTGGGGGCTGTTTTTTGGTCTAAAAATAGTATTTATTTTAGGAAAAAATGTTTCGGCGTTTCTGTGGTTGATTTGTCTTGCTTGGGATTCCCAATATTTATTGTATGAAGTTTTATACTCGGATTTTAATTTTATATTGATTTGGTTGATAAGATATTTAATGAAATCGGTGTCTATTATGTTATTAAATTGTCTGTAGTTTTTGTTTAGGTAAGTAATTAAGATCGATTTTGATTTGTGTAATTTCTTAATTTTAGTATTAATGTAATTTAGAACGTTATCTGTAGGTTTGTATTTTGGGACAGTTGCAATAACGGTAGCTTGGATAGTACGTGATATTTCATCAATATAATTATTTATTTCATGAATCGAGAGATTTTTGTCAGACGGTATTTGGGTGGTGTAATTTTTAGCTAGTTTTTTTTAAAACTTTTTCCATTTGGTTTTTTTAAACATATGTCGGTGGTTAAGTGCGGGCCTTATTGGATTAATAGAGGAGGGTAGGTTAATTGTGAAGTAAAGAGCTTTGTGGTCGCTTGGGTAATCCAACGTTCTGATTTTCGAGTTTATTGTATCTTGAATTTGGATTCTATTATCTACTAGGCATAAATCTATATACGAACCGGAACTAGGGTAGGAAGGACTCTCTGGCGGTAGGATTTTAACTCTGAAAGATAACCCCTCGATTAGTTGCCATCTATTTAGCATTATTCCTTTTGTTTTGTTGAAGTTATCACCCCAACTGGTGTGTCTGGCGTTTAGATCACCGGCCATTACATAAAAGTTCTTAGGATTAATTAAATCTAGTTTATTAAATAAGTTATTTAATTCGTCTATGAAAATTCTTTGTTCCAAGTTGTTCGCATATAGTGCGACTATATATAGATTGTAATTGTTGTGATGTATTTTAATAATAGTGTATTCTAGAATTATGTTAGTGCTCGAGGATGGTGAGAAGACTACCTCGTAGGGGATTTGTCTATTTATTATGATAGCGGTGCCGCCGCCTTTTTGACTATTGGAACGGTCTGTTCTAATTACTTCGTAACTTTCAAATTGTATTTTATATTTTTTATTAAGTTTAGTTTCGCTAATCAAAGTTACATCTGGGGTATATTGATTTAGAAAGTTAAGTAAATCGTATCGTTTATTTAGGGAGATGAGTGAGTTCGTGTTGATGGCCGCTATTTTCATTGAGGTTAAAGGATGGATTTCGTCCTGACGTATCGGGTTGATGTTACATATATTTTGTGAATTATTCATTATCGAGACCGAGATGTTTGTAGAGGATATCGACTTTCTGTGCGTATACGCTAAATGCCTTGTGGATCGTGGCCAATTGATCGCTTATTATTTGTACAATTTGTGCTTT
>JAWWEQ010001981.1:0-62769 GCA_035583055.1 Torymus tubicola
ATGTATATGTGTACATGTTATACGTGCGCATAACGATTTTCTGCCTTTTTTCCTGCAGAGAAAGAGCGACACACGCGCGAGCTCACCACACAGCAGTAGCGTGCAGCTCTACGACGACGAGGACGGTGTTCCCGCTCTTCCGCTCTTTTGCGATCGAGAGGAAAAGAGAGAGAAAGAACGAGTGAACCGCCCCCGCAGAGGCCGTTGCCACGCCTGTGAGAAAGAGAGAGAGAGAGAGCACAAAGGGCGCAAAGATGTGAGATGCGCGGAGCGGTCGAGGGGCCACCAACGACCCCTTCGAGAGTGAGGCAGTGAAGAGAACGCGAGAGAAAGAAAGAAAGAGAAAGAGAGAAAAACACTGAGTGACGATTTGAAAGTCCGTGTCTGCAGTGAGACTTTGCAGGCTTTTTCAAAGGGATTTGTTGGATTTTAAAGTTGGATAAGAGAAGATTGACAGAATGAAGCACATGCCGGTGGAGTACTGCGGGTTCACTGCGATGGACCGCAGGTGCGCAGCTCCCATGATACCTTGGATCATCAGCGAGATCAGGAAGAAGAATGTGCCCCAAAAGGTTGGTGGAATAATAATTTTTTTTTCTTGATTTTTTTCTTTACTTTGATAAAGCAAAGTAGCAGATGAAAAAAAAAATAATCGCGGCGATATCAAACAGCTTTTGATACATACTTTAAACTGCACATAGCCATATCATTTCATATTTTAGAGGCAATTTTCATTTTTAGTGCGTAATAAAAATTTACTAAACTCCTATTCGGAACTAGTTTTGAGCAATTACTGTTCTGGAAAAGCTATTAAGACATCTCGGTGATCAACTCAAGCGTACAAGTTTTCGAAGAGTGGCTATTATGTAAAGCATTCCTAAACTTAAGCTTATTCAGTAGATCAGCTTAAACTGAAAAATGCTACTGTTCACTTTGGAAAAGCATACCTTCTTGAATGGACTTTGAAAACTTTATTGTGAAAGTTTCGCTGAATAGTTGCTTAAGGAAATGAAAGCTTGAAAGAACTGCAAAAATGTAGGAAAACTTTCGAATATTTTTCTCAACATTTTTCCAAAAATATTTATAAATAACTCAATCATTTATTCTTTAGAGTCTTTTAGTCATTGTTAAAGTGGTTTAAAACAGAAAAGAAAATAATACACGACATATTACTAATTGGTTTTACTGATAAAATTTGCTCATGTAATTTTATATCGATAAGATTTGATAGAGGTAAATTTGGGGAAAGATGAGATTTGGCAGATTTCATATAGACATCTAAATCGAAGATATCATCGTCTATCAAATGCTATCGTACAATATAAAATGGTATTTTGAAAATAAAATGCCATTTTTAGCTTTCTATTTATTTATATCTCGTATGACGTGCGTTTGCTAAACCTTGAAGTAATTATATCCAACGTTATAATACGAGATCATGTCTACCGTCTAATTAAAAGGGTATATAAAATTATAATTGGAAAGGTTTAATTGCTCTTATACACGTACTGAATTTCACTTCTTCGAAATATTAATATCTGCAATCTTTCAAAATATCCTCATTTTATAAATTTTACATATTTGCAATGATTCTTTCGTTTTTCAATTTTTGTATTAATTACATATTTTTTAGTCTGGTATTAAAATTAATCATTTTAGTCTAAGCAGCACTATTTTCAACAACTACTATTTGCATACTAAACGATAACAATATCCAAAACTAAGTTTGATTACAATCTGTCTTACTTGTTGATACTTCATACAGAAAATGGCGTTATTTTATTAATACTGTTTCTTCATAGGCAAAATTTCAAGAGATTATCATCACTTGTCTTTGAGTAAACAAAGAAAACACACTAAAAAGTGTTTTCATTGTTTGAAAGAATCCGGCTCTTTTACTCAAATATTTTATGTTAAAAATTCTGTTCATATTTTCGAATAGCTTTTGCTAAGACGATTTGATTTAATACAATTAATTATTTTCTCAAAATAAATCAAAAAGTAAATAAATACATTACTTTGGGGGGTAGCTAAATGCTAATTTATTGGCAGTGATTTAGCTATTGCATTATAAATGGTCAATTGGCTTTTTTATTACAGTTGCTGTTTACGAATATACTTTTTAGCTGAACTTTCTTATATGGCTGATTAAGTTATCTCGAAACTAGTTAATCTTTTCTAGACTGTAATTGATTGATAACGGGTTAATTCACATTTGACTTTACGGTTTCATTTAATAGTTAGATGCTTATAAAGGATTTTAAAATAGCTATTTGAGCCTGGTATTATCGTTTATACTACTTTATTTATTTCGTATTTATATGTTTAATATTTATATGGCATACGTTAATTGTATTATTAAAAGTATTATTATATTTTTGAAAATATTATGAACACTGGCTTTTGCATGATCAAATATTAAAAATAAATTCGATAATCGGCATTATTAACCAAAACCATTAAAATACTCTAATTGATCAGCTGACGTAACTATACTTATAAAGAAAAAGAGAATACTCGCAACGTTGAAAAACATTGAATTAAAATGAGGGAAAACCAAATACAGAGTTTAACAATACGAGAGAGCCTCGACACTTATTTCAAGAAAGAAAAAAATTCTGTCACAATCGTTAAAAGAAAAAAGTAATTGTACTACCACATCCGAGATACACAAACTCGATAACCACCGATCCGATGTTTACCCTGTCATTGAAGTCACAAAGCGTCGCGCAATAGTGAGATCAGCTGTGCGGAAACAGTCAGGCTGCTTATATATATACATATATTTACGTTTTCTTTTTCTCTTCATTCAATTTCAACGTTTGATTACACTATACCGAACATTGTAATTGTCGCGCCGAAAGAGCCAGCGATAAGAAAGCATTCCCCGACATGATAAAACGCGAAATGCCAAGCGCGCGCGCGCCGGAAAATGGCGTTTCGATAAAGATACAGAAAGCTGACTGTATATGTGCATGCGTATTTATATATGTATGTGTTTACATAGGCGCAAGTGCTTTGAAAGCCCGTATATACGCATGAAAATTGGAATCCAAGTGAGAGACTGATGTCATCCTCGGTTTCGCCGTCGTCGACGCGGCTTTCCGCGAAGTTGCCCGTTATGTGCGACGCCGTAAATAAAGTGCAATTTTTATGTATTGTTTTATTCTCTGGATTCACTATTTGTCTACTGAATGTCGATGAGACGGCATTTTTATTCAAGGCTTTTTCTCATCTTTCATCGAGGTCCATCTAGTAAATTGTCTATGAGTTTTTTACGATATTGAGAATATATTTACTGTATTGTACCGTTTGAATACACATTGCTAGCATTGTAGGTAATTTAAGCAATACATATAATTTTAAAATAAACTGAACACTTCATTCCATTGTAAAACATCCTTCCATAAAGATACAAGATGATAGTTTTTATCCACCCACGTACATCAGCGTACCATTTTTACGCTGCCTCTCTCTTGATGCAATTTTAAAAATTTCATCTCAGCTGTAGCTTTCAGAGTAGATGAAAATTCTAAAAAAAAAAGAACACAGAGACACACACACACACTCTTCTGAAAGTTCGTAATGAAAGCAAACTCTGTTACTTCTGAAATATAGAGTGACCGAAAATCAATGACCAACTTTCCTAGTCTCTGCTTTTAGACCTGCAGCGTACGTGACATATCTCTTTATCAATATATACATCCGACCCTGGCTATTCATCCAACGTTTACTTTTCACGACGAGGCAATTTGGCCAGTTATATACCTCAGTCCAATCAAGCCTTATACCAGAATTTTGCGAAATCTTGCAAAAAAAAAAATGTGTCGTGCAAGGAAAGAAAATGAAAATCGATATCTCCTCTCTTACTCGACAAAGTATAAAATAAAAACCCAACACATATATACTCTGCCTCTCTTTTTCGACCTCAAACGGAAACATTGCCTTCTCCGCAAACACCTCTGGTGTATAGCACACGCGCGCTCGTGCTGCTTAGAGCGCAAATAGCAGCTTGGCCAGCTAGAGAAAGAGAGAGAGAACGTATAGCACCTTGAGTCACGGCGCGCGTACAGTTCTTTTTATCTGTAAAAGGTGTATTGCGCAAAGCGTCGTCCATAAACACGCCCGCATTCGCAACGTCGAGATATCACGGGCCAAGACGTATACGTCGAAGCTCTCTTGCTCTCTCTCTCTCATGTATTTACGCGCTAGCAACTGGATCGTGCAACGTCGTTTTAATATTTTTAAAAGCTTTCGGCTGCTGTTGTTGCTGCTGCGTTGCTGTTGTTGTTGCGACTAAGTCTAACGCTTTTTTTTACAGTGCAGTGTGCTTTGCTTAACGAAGGACACGCGGGCGCAATTCGAAAGTGTGTAAGAAATCTCGGTAGCAGCAGCAACAGCGGCAACGTTTGTTTCTCTCTTTCTTTTTTTCCTTCTGAATCGACGTTTGTTAGTGTTGCGGCGAGGTGTGTGCTACGGTTACTTAATCCAGAGTGAACGGATCCGTTTTGTGTAGCTGTTCTCGATTGGTTGCCTGCGATTTTATATTGAATTTATAGAATGGAGTTTATTTCAGCTGGATTTATCTGATTCAGAAGGAATGGGTTCATTTTCGTCGACGATCGTTAATAGTTCGTTTATGTTTTTACGAGGATTTTTTTTTCTCTTTTTAATTTCAACAAATTAACCTTGATGAAAATCTGCTTTGAAGTTTGAGCTATTACTTGACCCAGAATTCTTATCATATTAATCTAACGTAGGGTACAACTGCTAATAATAGACGAGTACTTCGAAATAGGTTAATTTGGAGCAGAAATAAGGCAAATATGTATTTATGCGAAGACTGAAAGCAAATATAATAAGTCTTATGAATTTAAAAATATATATTACAGTTAGCAATATAAATTATAAAAGTATATTTAACAATTTTTACGAAAACATTACATTTTTTGGCTGCGTTTACGTTCCAAGTCTTATCAGTTAGAGCTTATGGGCTATTACAAGCGATAAAAGGAATTGCTGATAGACAAAAATTGATTAAAATTACTTTGTTTTCAATTAAATAACATTTTACATCAAAAGATATATTTGAAATTAAAAAACAAGATATCATTAAAGTAACATTTTTAATTGTCTACATCATTCCTGCATTTATCAAAAATTAAACTCACTATATTAAAACAGTTGATCATTTTCAGCCT
This sequence comes from Torymus tubicola, assembly GCA_035583055.1. Lineage (NCBI taxonomy): Eukaryota > Metazoa > Arthropoda > Insecta > Hymenoptera > Torymidae > Torymus > Torymus tubicola. Next base: position 5,202 of record JAWWEQ010001981.1, read on the forward strand.
TGCAAAACTTACATAATACTCAGCTGAACTTCGCGAAGTATTCTAAGCATTACATTCCAAGTTTAATCAAATGCGCACATACACACGTATACACATAGGGAATCGTGGGCTTGGTAGACCTGGTATGCATTCACGCCTGTGTGTGTTACGGATATATGGTCCAAGCCACTTCTCACAAACCTTGACCGTGTATTTCTCAGCTTCCTCCTGTCTCCTTTCACCTAAAGAGGTCAAATATTTGCCAAAATTCACGAAATTCTGCACAGCGTGTCTTGCCTATACTGTGTGTGACTAGTTATTCGTTGGAAAAAAAATTTGTGCTGTAGATTGTTGTTAAATATTTGAAAACTTTGAAATAACCATGAATTACTTGTTTTGAAAAAAAATGTTGTTTTGCATAACCATATACTTTCTTGTTGTCGTGAAAAATGACAACGCTTTCAAAGCAAGCACAAGCAATTTATTTGATGACTCCCTCTTGTTAGGGTTCTCGGCCAGGGGTTGCAAGAGGGAGAAGGACTATGAAATGACTGTTATAATGAGAGTCCTTCTCCACAACAATCACGATGTCGTGTCGAGGGAAGTTATTGTATAGAAATATCAAGAAAATATTGCTAGGGAGTAGGAAAAATTTTAATAACTTAGAAAGTAAATAATATTTCTGACATGGAATATTTTAATAATATAAAATGTAATATTATAATAATAGCAACAACAACAAAAAATAATATAAATTGTCACTTTTACTTATTCAAATAAATAAACACGCGTATGTTTCAATTTATAAATATAATAAAAATAATTGCTGTGTAGTGTAAACAAAGTAATGTAGCGCCTTTCGTATAATAATGTATTAAATGAATTTTATGAAAACTAATATTTACAAAAATGAATTCGATATCTTTAAACAAGTTTGAATAAGACTTTCACGTTGACAGTATACTTAGTCTTGGTTACTAAATTAATAGAAAGAAACTTTTTTTCAATATCAAAATCTACAAACCCATCCCAGAAAAGATATACATTTCCACCTTTCGAAACAACAACCACACCCAGTTTATATTTAAACCTATCACTCAACCGCGTGTCATCCACAAAAGCTACTACAAAAGTATACCCAAAGAAAAGCACTCGCTCGAGCAAAAGCTCGGTTCTCCAACCCATCCGATATATTTTACACCTCTTTCCCTCTCAAAGCACTGGCTGCGCAGCCAAAGAGAGAGAGGGAACGAGACAAAAGCGCATCTTCACGCTCGATTAACTTACGCTCTTTCTTGTTTGTGTCTATATAGGTGAATCTGCTAGTGGCGTCAGGCCATGTGTCGGCGTACGTGACGAACAAGGAGCAGCCGCTGTTCAAGCACCCACTACGTGGTACTCTTAAGCCCCAGGTGGCACCACCCACCTCACAGGACTCGAAGAACGGTACCTTCCTTTACACGATCAAAGGCGACGAGGGTCTTTACTACTATCACCTGTTCAGGGCCAAGGACGCTGAAGCGGTAAGAGATTTTTTTCTCTCGCTTTTTTTTTATTCTAACGCGCATCTGCATTCTTTGATGTGTATATGCCTGTGTCGGAGGGCAGCCGCTTCCTAACCGCTTTGACGGAGGGGATATTGCGTGTTTGCGTTGCGCGATGTGCACTTTTTTTTCAGCTGACATTGTTGGGTGAGCTCTTGGGATAAGAGGATGATGACAGTGGTGTGTATAGGTACGCTGGATAAACTGTTTGGTTTTAAGTGCTGGAATTTTCTAGGATACTTTGAGCGATTGATAGTTTTATAGTTTTATTTTATACATAATATCAGAATGTTTTGTATTAATCAATTGATATAATTGGTATAAGTATGGTTATATATTGTTAAATATAAATGTTTAAGACGTTTAGAATATAACGTTGAATATAAATGTTTACATATTCTAATGACGTTAGGTTTATAAATTTATTTTATTGCTTTGAATTGGTATTTGAATAAATTTCGCAAAGAATTTTAGAACTACATATTTATATTCCCAAGGTTTTTAAACCACACGAAATGACAAATCTACAGTACAAGCAAATAATTCGTATTCATAAAGCACACCGCGATGTCTATCTACTGCAGAAAAGAATACGCTTATAAAATTATCATACTTATAAAGTATGCCGGATGCAAACTCAAATTTCAGAGAAATTTGATACATTTTATTCAAATGTTATTAAGTTTTATTTGTCAGCAATATCTTCACATTTTACGTAAATATAAAGCAGAATTTAAAAATGATTCAGAGGAATTAAATGTAGTATTTATTGAGAATTGTGATTATTTTATTATTAATACAAATGATAATACTTTATCGGAAAAGCTTAAGTTAGACATATAAAAAAAATAGCATTCTTTAATTTTGCAATAAATTTATTGCATGATGCACTATTAGAATATTTCTTTTGTTTCAGTAGAATAAACATTTATTTTCTAAGACATGCAACCCGAGATATTTCTGGGGCGGGTGCAGGTAGACGCTTTGGCAGCGAGTAGTTTATTAGTCAGATTGCCTTGCATAATTACTCTCGTTAACATCGAGGAAAAAGAGTTAATTGCTATTAAGCGATGATTATATTGACTTTTTTCATTGTTCTTTGACTTAGTTTATTTTATCCGCAACAAGTGTTACTTATTTACTTCAATTGATGTCATTTAATACTTATTCCACTGATTATCAAAAACATTATATGCCTCGACAAATTCTGCATTATCATGAACCATTTACGTCAAACCAAAACTCTTTCGAATTTATGAAGAAAAATTTATATAATGTAGTAGTCAAGTTTGCATAACGAAAATCGTTACGAACACAACATTTTTTTTTGCTATAACCGCATAATTAGGCCACAATAAATCGCGTAAAAGCGCAAGAAATACTGGTTTCCACGTATATACAGGTATATATATATATTTTGAAACTAAAAATTCTCCCACGTGCATCGATTTACCTATACACTTACCAAAGACCCAAAAGTAGTATATAATAATCATAATTTGTAAAAATAAGTATGACGCGAGCAATTGAGCGCTCAGTAAAAAAAAATCACCCAATCGCCAAGTTACACATTAAACTTAGCCCCAGCGTAACGAAAATAATACTTTTTCACAACGTGTCTAACGATCGACCGCGGCACGCCGGCTCTCGAAGGGTTTCACGAGCCTTTCGAATGATTCTAGACGGCGACGCTTTTTGGCCCGGCTTTTCGCCTGTATCTTCTCTCTTTCTCTCGCTCTCTCTCTTGCTCACGCTCGCGTTGCGTATTTATGCACTACGCGCCCGAAACGAAAATAGAAGCACGTGAAGCGCACACGGAGCGCGCGTGAAACTAATCTTCGTCCGGCAAGCGTTCGCGCGATTTTCTTCGCGCGTGTTGCGCTCCCAACGAAATATACAAGTTCGGAAGTTTAAACAAAGGATAGGGGTAGGGAAATATACGAGAGAGAGAAAGATGAGTATTTCGAGCGAGTGACGTAATTCGGATTCGGAATAATTGCTGGGCAATCATTTTTCGGAGGAAATTTTATTAACGGCTCTTATTCGCTTGAATAAGTTGTTGTTGTTGTTGCTTGTGATTACTGTTTGTTTTGAAAGGAGTTTAGTTAGTAAAAAAATAGACAAATTTATTAGAACTTGTGATTACCAGCGATTCTGCACGGAAAATATATGTAAGAAAAAAATACAATGATTTCTAATCTATTTCAGAAAGAATAAAATAGAATTAAAAATGTTGAGTTTTGTTTAATTCCAATAATTTGTATTATTATGTTTAGTATTACGTATTGTATACAAAAGATTAAAAGTTTTTCTGCCTTATGTCCATCTAGAGTATGGTAAATTCCATGACTTATATTTAGATCACGCCGTAACTGAAGAAAATACTTAATTGGGAAAACAAATATTATTCACGCATCCAGAATTAAAATTAGATTATAAAAGCGATCAAACTTTTTATTGGATGAAACTTTAGTATATTTTATATGAATATCATTAATTAAAACTTTATTAATATTTGCTTCTCTCAATTTTTCATCTACCGTTTATTAAATTTATATGTATTTATTTATATACGGGTATCGTCGACGCTATTTATAGTTATATAACGAGCACAAAAATTGAATAAATCACCTTTAGATAAAAAATGAGCCATACCAGTACTTTTATAAAATGTTTCAGAAAAAAATCGTCTCTTATAAATAATCATCCAAATCTTAAACCTTTTATCGCGACAGAATTTAATTTTTTCTCTAAAAACTTAAAATTATTCACCAGCAAAAACACGTAATTTTCGTAACAAACCCTTTATCACACGCATGTATCTCCCCCAAAATAAAAAAAAAATAAAGAAAACATCGTCTTCCGTTTAAATCCTCCGTCAACGTATATAGAAGCATGGCTGGGACTTTCAATAAACCAGATGCAGCATCACGCATACTCGCCCGGGCAATAAGAATGAAAAAGTATTGAGCGGGTTGCGCGTATATACACACACAGCGCACAAAGAACCGCAAAAACGGTTTTCCCCAACTCTGCGCGCGCGTGTGCTCGCACGCGAACGAGCAACAGAGCCGAGTTGTCGCTACCACGCACGCGCTTTCGATATATATATATATATATATATATATATATATATATATATAATGTTTAAAGCGATTTTACGTCGTCGAAAATAAAATTTTAATATCGACGATATCCGCAAGGGAGGAAATTGTAAAGTTATGAGATTATGGTGGTTCTGGGTTTAAAATGGAAAATCGTATAGGTATATAGGTAGAATTGATCGTTAAACTGGTGTGTACATAGACAAAGTATTTATATGGATAAGAGTTTGAGCAAAAATATAAGTCAAAGATAAACTTGAAAATAATTATTGATCTCTTCTTTATCGTTTTTCTCTATAATTTATTTAAATATTTAATGAAAAGAAAGATATCTTTTTTGTTGTGATGTATGATATTTGTCAGTTATACAATAATTAGAAAGAAGAATTACTGGAATAAAACTTTAAAATAATTAATTGGAAATGAAGAGCGAATACGTTTTACTGAAAATTTTTATGAACGCGGTCGCATGATTTATATAACATAAAATATCTATAGACTATGGAAAATTTGCTGTTTTCAACTATTGCATGTATAGAAACCACGTTTCATCGTAAATTTCAGTAGTTAGCAGCTCTCTGACATCTGTAAACAGTGCTATTTTAACATGAATTCATCACATCTGTATTGTTTACACTCTCGCTAAATGTAAACAATTTTATCGACATTTCACTTTCGCAGCGTGGAAAACAAGTAGCACGATATGTGAGGGTTACTTAATGCGCAGCTAACTGTAATTTCGTCAAAACAACAACCTCGCAGAAATTTTATTCGGCCGTAATCGCAATTAACGAAATTTGCATAATACCAAAGAGATTTTTTCGTAAATCACAATATAAACAAACAAAAAAGTGCGAACGCAAAGTAATTTGAGGCCTCGAGACATTTCGTTATGAGAATGAGATACTTTTTATTGCATTACTCATGCATTAGCATTGCTCTTAGCACCTAAAATGCCGCGCTGCAATTTCTTAGCACCAAATCTCATAATACTAATACAACCTAATGAAACTGATTTCCATCTGAAATAAATTGTTATTTACAATTTAGTACGGACGTTAACATGCATAATTCAAATCATTATTTAATAATGCAAAAAAATTTGTCACTTCAAGTTTTAAAAAGTTATGTAAAACATGGTGATAAGGTGATAATAAACAAATGATTGAATAAGAAAATTAAAAATACGTAATAATGAATAATTAAATAATACTTATTGGGTAACGTCATCTAATACTTTTATCTTACAATTACCTTTACTTAATTTTATCCAAATAATTGATAATGGTTCAGGCCGTACAATTTTCTAATTATTAGTATATCATACAACTCATCATATCCTATCATTTGTTTATCAGCTTCTTGAAAAAACTCCAACCATATACCAATTGTCTCTCAGCTAAAGATTTGTTATACCTGAACATAGATGTTTGTAATTATTTACTTCCATAAATAATTTCATGAAAAATTTACAGTAATTACGTATATATTATTAGCAATACAGAAAATGAATAATAACATAAGAACCAGCACAACCAAAGAATTGGTATAAACTAAATCCGCATAACTTGAACTCCAGACCTTCGCCGTCCTCCAAATAGTTAATATTTCCAATATTATCCTTTACCATAAATCACGTTTTACACATCTCTAACCATCCACCCCCTATACACCGCGCTCTAAACCGCATACACATCGCACCCAGACGCATATATACTCTTGCGCTATGCACGCTCTTGAACTTGTCTCCCTCGCCATCCATCTCAAAACCAGAGAGATCTCGCGGGTCACACCCCGCGGACCATCAACCATTTGCGCTTCACCAACCGTACAGAACAGACTACATACATATACATATATACACATATACAGGATGTGTATGGCTGCCGAAAATTTATGCTCCCTGGCGAGTTGCCTATAACCGTGTGATAATTCCGTTCCACGCTCGCGGCTCGTATACACATTATACGCACAAATCGAATGGAATAGACATAGAGAGAGGCGACGAAACGTCGTTCAATCTGCGGTATAAACAGGGGCGCGGTTATATGTGAGGTGTTCGTTTTTTTTTCTTCGTTTCTGTTCGGTTCGTAACGTGGGTGGGTGGTATAAGAAACGATGACGTGCGCCAACGCGAGGGAGTTTGTTTTTTCGCGTTTTATGGCTGGTATAAGCGTGTGTGCGGGTGCGGATTAGGCGTATATGTATGAGTGACAGGCGCGACGAGGTGGAACGAACGAAAGGTTGTTAGGTGGGCGATCGAAGAGTCGAGCAGGTGATGACGGGGTTATTATATATGGGGTGGCGTTGCGAATGTGGGTTGCGGCTTCACTTTATATAGATTGTTATATATATTCGGGGCAAATATATAGGGGTCGAATTACGGGGAATTTTTGGTTGAAGGAATTCGGGAATAGTTTTAATACTATTTATTTTTATTGGGATTAAATCCTTAAATAATCCTATATAAATCTTAACTTTTTTTTAAAATGATTTTTTAGTACGAAAGAATTGAACTTTTACATTTATTTTGTTTTGTATTGAATTGTATCTGCTATATGTACGATATCGCCTAAATCAGCACACAAATCGCTATACGTTTATTTACACCGGAAACTGTTTGCGTGCGCCTTTCTATACGATTCTCAATCACGGGATCTCGAAAATACGCTTATCGAAATAAAATAATATCCTTCCATTTGTGATATATTGTTTTATAACAAAAAAAACTGCGTAAAAGCATACATTTATTTCTACAACGAAATTTTAAACGCCAGCAACGCTTCTATCCACGTTTATTATTTCAGATAAGACTCTGCCTGGTATAAATATTACAATCCACATTACAACAAAGACATAATGTCACTCGATAAACAAAAGAAAAAGAATAAGAAGAAGAAACCGAAACTCCACGACCGATACAAAACAGCTTCCTCATATCCACAAGCCACATCCTCCGAATCTCTACGTCCTCTATACTCCCGTCTCATCATCATCATCATCTTTGCAAACCGCACTTCTCAGGTGTACAAACGCGCGCACTCATCTCTATCGCACCTCTCCTTCTTCTCTTTTTTTCCCCGATCGCACATACGTATATATATACACATACACGTGCATACACACATATATACCTTACCTGCCTGCTCTCCTCTCTCTCTCTCTCTCTCTCTCTCTTTCTGCGACTCGCTCACGCACGGATCGCATGCATGCATGCATGCTTGCTGCGCGCCACACACACACACACATACACATACACAGATACTCGTCGTGCAGTCTCGCGTCCGCTCGCATATACTTAGGCGCTATTATTAAGTGCGCGTCCTTTGCCGCGCAACGCGACTGCAGTAGCAGCAGCAGCAGCAGCAGCAGCTTTTTCGGTGGTTTGACCGACAGTTCGACCTCGCGCCAGTGTACGACACACTACTACAGTGCTTTTCTCTCTGTCGGTGATTTTTTTTCGCGGTCGCAAGAGGTTCAGTGAAGTGCGAAACAAAGAAAAACAAAATAATAAAGGTGTGAATCGTGGTGAGAGGATATATATATATATATATATATAGATGAGGATTGAGCGAACATGGGTGTAACAGGGTGATGATAAGTGAGGATATAGTGAAGTTACGGAAGGGAAGGTAGTGAGATGTAGTTTTTTTGTTGTATTCCGGAAGGAGGAAAAAATTTTTGGTTTAGAAGGATTTTGTTTACGCGAATATATTCGATAAGAGTATATGTGTAAACACGAGTATTTTTGTAATTTTTGCACGTTTTCGTTACTGATATCGGGTTTATCGGAGTGCACTGCGAATTCTTGGGTAACTTTTTCAACAACTTGTAGAATATGACTTTAAGCTTGCGGAGGTCTTGCAATTTACTACCTTTGTACGTCTAGATACATGTACACACTTGATCGTAGCAATTAGTACGCTCGCGTTAAAATTTTATTTAAACTCATCGTTTTCTGCTATTTACAAGAGACGATAAAGAAAACTTTCCTTTCGACGCTCATGCGCGCGTTTACACGCATTTAAAAGTAAAACTTGAATTTACATATACATACGTGCGTGTTATATAATAGCTGATTTACATTACTTGTACATTAAACACGCAGAACCTGTATATTAAATAAATATATTTTTCATTATAAAAATTTAATTATAAGAAAGCTTCTTCTTCTTCTTCTTCTTCTTTGCGCACAACACGACGACAACTCGTTCAAAATCCTATATACGCAGACGAAAATTCTTCTCTTCCCGTCCCCAGCGCTCTAATTTCATGAATTATTTATTCAATATATACATTACCCAGGGGGGCCCCGCCATCTCATTATCGAGTTTCATAACTTTTTTAAGTACGTCCGCGAGCGCTCGCGGAAGAAGCTCGAATAATATAATCCCCCTCAGTAGCAGCATAGTTGCACTGACGTTAGACAGTCAGCTGTTGTGGTGCGTAAAGTCTCTCAGCTTCCCCTTTTAACTTCGTATAATACCGAAAATTGTAACTTTTTTCCCCACTCTTTCATCTTTATACATCCACGTTCGCTATATCGATACACGAATGTACATATATATTATATATCCTCGCCAGCGCGATTCAGTGTATATCTATAATACCACCGAGTGTTACGATATATATCATAAAGTGCTTGTTCGCCTCCTACAAATATAGAGTCTAGAACTCGAAGAAAGCAGTTCGATAAATTACGTTTATTACCTGCCTCTTCTACAGTCTAAAAATAAGTGTTTTTAAGCAGTATAGCATCGTCGTTGTCGTCGTCGTCGTCAACTGCGCGCGGGCTATTACGTCGCCGGCCTCGTCGTCGCACCGATACGCATATTATACTGTATACCAGTGAACGTATATATATATTATATATATACGCGTACCGAAAAGTGTCGGGCGACCGTTTAAGCTGAGGTGAGCGTAATATGAGATAACCGCTCAGCGCACGAAGAAGGTGCATCAGCAACAGGAGGCAAAGAGAGAGAGAAACGAAAAGAAAATAAATATATTTCATCGCGGGAGTTGTTTTTAACAGTGGGCAAAACGGAGGTAGCATCAGCAGCCACGGAGCCCGGCACGGTCGTGAAGCTCGTCGTGCCTTACGATAACGACGACGAGGTGAGTTTTTTTTTCGTTCTGCTGCTGTTGTTGTCGTCATCATCATCATCATCATCATGATGATTATGATTTGTGCGTATGTATATGTGTATTATGTATTTTTTTTTTACTTATACGTGAGCGTGCAGAATAAGCTGCGCGTTTGTTTGGTATATATATGGGAGTATGTTTGTTTGGTATATATATGGGAGTATGTTTGTTTGGAAAACGCGCGTGGCATATACGCGGTGAACGAATCGTGGTTTGCGTGTATATATGTACGGAGAAATTATACTGAAAGCTGACGTTTTTACGGGTCCCGGATGAATGAGTGTTCGTGTATGTATATACTCTTGCGAATGTTTGCGCAACGTGAGTGAATATATATATATTATATATAGCGGGTATTGTTTGTAGACGCGATTATTTTTAATTCATTTGTTAAGAAGCGATCGGACGAGCCTTGAACGATTATAGAGCGTGTTTTGTCGCAAGGTTTGTTTATTTTGTAATTTAAAGAAATTTTAATAATATGGGGGTTGATATCAGAGAAAATAAGGTATACAGAAATGGGAGAATTTCAAAAAAGAAATTATTGATGTCTTTATATACAAGTATAACCCATACGGAAAAATAAACTCTAAATGTGTCTGAAATTATTTTCAATTGTATACAGTTATACTAGAGGATTGACTTGAGTGTAAACATTAAATCTTTGAATTTTTTATTACTTGGAAATGAAAAAAAAATGCTTCCAATACATGAAAAGTTTGATAAAAAATAATCCTTCACTACAATGAATACCCACGTATACAATGATGAGAAAAGAATTTCCCGCTTCAAGCGCACAGACCACGCAATAAAATACAAAATACGGAGATCCATTTTGGAAAAAAAACCTCCTCGGCTAATTCACTCTGGGTTGAGGGCAATTTCGATGACGACCTCAGCTCTCTTCCGACGTGACTGTGCATAGCAAACGGAATAAATCTCTCTCGCGGAGGCAGAAAAGTGGGACAGCTGTGGCCGTGAATCTCGGCGTGTAAACATTCTGGGGGGCTCCTATACGTGTGTATGTGTATATATACATATATATACATGCATGTGTTCACAGCCTTACGTCATTTACAAATGGCCCGGTCATAACGTTGAATATGTGGCGAAAAATTTTCGAAACGCATACAGCAGAGTCCACGCGGTTATATCGGTTGGCGAAAGTCAGCAAACAATTGTAGCGCGGTGAGTGTTTTCCTTTCGGGCGCTGTCGATTCTCATTTGCATGAATTTACGGAGGGGGATTGTTTTGAGTCGCGTCGTAAAATGGATGCACACGCGGAATATGTTTACGTTGGTTTTTGTTGAATGAAATTGTTGAAGTTATTTTTGAATTTCATAGGTTTGGTAATAAATCATTTGGAAGGAATGATGATTTATGTCTTCCTGGTAATCTTGAACTTTTTTTACCATGTAACCAAGAAAAGATACTCTTCAACGGTGTACTTGTGCATTAAGGAAAATATAAATCTTTTTAACGTAATCAATTTTATTGAGTTATAAAAAATAAAAACGTGAATCATATAAGACATGAATTTTTTATTTTTGTACCGAACGTATCATCACGTATAGTTATATCTAATAATATTAAAATTCCTTTCGAATATAATACTGAAATATAAAAATATTTTTATGAAATAATCGATTTAGTCAAATCGAATTATTAGTCTCGTGAGCGCGATACCAATTATGAATCTGTTAAAAATAAAATCGTTTAAATGAGGAATTAGTGCGTCTATATTTACCATCACGCTAAATAATCTACTTCCTTCATTATTAACCGTCCTTTTATCAGGAATTCGATTCCTCTCGAACGTTATTTCTCACCCATACAAACTCGTCAATCAATCACTCTTACAACGTCAACATACCGTCCAACATCAACTTTCTTGGAAAATTTCCAAAACTTCCATTCCACCAGCGCCGTAACAAAAGTAAAATCAAATAAAAAAAAAATAAAAAAATTTAACATTTCACGGACGATAATTGGGAAGGCGATAATATAAACCGCGTCATGTCGCTAAAGTACCTCTCTCACGACTGGACTTTCTAATTAGCGACTTTTTTCTCGCTTCTCCTCGCGCCAGCGAATCATTGATCGCCGACGCCATCGTCGTCGTCGTTCGATTTTCAATCGGCTCTCGTCTTTCGTTTTGTTCGCTGGCAAAAAGAATCGGCTGCTTTTTTATGTAATCGATTACACAATGCACGTGCGCGCTATATGCGTTTTTCTCGTCGTGGAGTTTTTTTTTCTTTTAACTCGTTGTGGTATAGTGGTGGTGATGGAGTGCCTGTCGTTGAAATCATTCGAAATTTGCATTGATCATTTGGTAAAGATGCGCAGAACTTTTTCTTTCTTTGTAATCGTTTTCTCATAATGATTTCGAAAAAAAAAATTAAGAGATATAATCAGGTATTGGATACTTTGAGGATATTAATTTATTTGTTTTTTAATACACACAGGATTTTTTAATACACGTTCTCTGAAAAAGAAGTGATTAAAGAATTAATAGTTAATATTTATTCGACACGCCAGTAATCATATTCCTATGTATTATGTCAATGCTGTTCTTAGAAAATTATATTTACATCTTTGGTATGGCATACTTATAACATCGTGTAGAAACAATTTTGTTCAATGAGCTGTAATTATAAATATAAATAACTTAAATTGAAATTATATAAACGAGCGCATCCGTTTATCACAGCCATTTATCATAACCATGTCACATAAAATTTAGAGAACTTCCAACTCAAAAAAATTGTAATCGTCATTCCATTTAACCGGCACAAACCTCACCCGAAATCATACAATGAAAAAACATTTAATCAACATAAGAAACCAACGATAATTAAAGTGAAATTCCATTTCATTGACGCGTATACGCGGTTTCTAGCGCCATATGGCGTACGTATAATATACACACGCCCCATCCTAATTAAAATAGATAGATCTCAACTTTTCTCTTACACACACTCTAATTAAAATGAAAGAACCAAAGTCAGTTGTTCTCTATCATTGCAATCACATACTCCCCCCCCCCCCCCCCAAAAAAACTACCTTGTACCTCTCATCTTTCACAATAAGCCATGCCATTCAAGCGCGATGCATTTATACCTCTCGCTGACAATATACGCCTATATACTCCTCCTTTAAGCTTACGTAACATCGCACGCGACAAGTCAACGAAGACACATACACGCATCAGGCTCGAAAATATTGGCGAGCAGCCTGTCGAGGTTTCACGATAACGAGAAAGTCACTGAATACATGTGTGCATGTATGTATATATACACACACACACACACATACAACAGCAGAAAAGCACTACTCGCGTGTAGGATCGCGTGTGCACGTGGACTCTTTTTGTCTCTCCTCTGTCTCTCGCGCCGTGAGAAATTTCAGAGGGAGACGCGCGCGACTGCTTATTAAGCGCTTCCTGCATTATACAGACGCGTACCGCTGATACATACACGAGCGCGTGTGCGCGCCGTGTTAAAGAGAGAAAGGAATAGGTATGCGTCGAATCTGGGATATGGGAGAAGAGTTTTGTCGTTTTTACCGGTATAATTGACCCGTTTTCCACCCATCATTTTCCCCTCTCGATTTTCGTTTTGTCGTTCTCTCGTATAAGCGTATACGCGTATCACTGCGTAAACTATATAGCTTTGATGAAGGCAGACGAGGTTCTTTTTTTTTTTTTGCTTTGGAGTTATTATTTTATGGATTGCTCCGTTAATTATTATATAGGGATATTGAAAGAGGTGGAGTTTTTGCATGTATTGTAATGGCTTGCGAGTGGAGTATACACTGCGTATGTAATTAAAATGTTGAGAATATTAAATATGTATAAGCGCGCGTGCGAGTTGGATACGTTGAAAAACATAATTATAAGTAAAATTAACGGTGTATTCCGTTCGTCGGGAAGCATAATTCAGCTTAAATCTCTTAAAGTCCTTCTCAAGTGGAACAAGATTGAATAAAATTGGATTCTTTTATAAACATAAAGTATAGGAATGATAATTTTTGTAAAATTATTAATTCGTTTTGATTCTATTGCTTCTGTTTTAATTATTCTTTAGAATCGCAAGAATCTGAATATTATTCATTTTTCTTTTAAACTGTAAAGCACAGAAAAATATTCCATACTTTCATGTCAAGAACATTACATGCTATTAAAAAAATGTGAAATAACTTTATTAATGTTTTCAATTAAACGCCTCAGCACGAGCCAACGCGTATGAAAGCCGGCTTTGTTTATTACGTTAGCAAAGTTGCTGCTTAAGCAGGAGGGTAATTGATTTACTGAGGTGTCTTGTTTACGTGTTATACTATTCGCGTTGTTTAATTAACTGTATCAAAGTGTAGTATCATCCTAACGTGCGTTAACGATTTAAAAACGTTAACTAAATTTATAAATGTTTCTCGTTAGATTTTGTTTGATTTGCATACCATTTCATCTTTCGTCTCTATTGTAACGTATTTTTAAATGAGCGCAGTGTGTGATACTTAATGCGTTTTCCCGATGGAAATTGATTCATAATGTATGAAAGAACCTTCGTTGTTATTCAGTTATTCCAGTTTTTGTCGAGTGAAAGATGATGAATTATATAGTTTATTATTATTATAAATAAAAGTACGTTAAAGAGAAAGTTTCGCAGGTATAAAATTGTTCAGATTAATAAATGAATAATATACTCGTTTTAAATCAGTACACAATAAGTCGTACGAATTTTTTTCTTTCAAAATCGAACTTATTGTTCTTGACTGCTAAAAACGATTACGAGATATAATGACATACACATGTGATTGCCACCCTAAGTGAATGGAACAATTTATCACAGTAATGTTCATTAGTGAAGAACGAAGAATACAATTAATTTTGTCGAACATTAGGCCTGTATAATTATCCACAATCACTTGATCTCGTCACTGTTCCGTCTCTAAAAACAGTAACAAAGGTAATATAGAATGAACTGCTATCTCTTAAACTAATCGATATATTATTTATTTTAGTATGATAATAATTATATAATAGCTTTCGAAAAGTAAATATATTTTAAATTTAGAATTATCAACAATATAACATAAAAATACACATAAAACTGTGCACGAATAGTGATAAAAGGAATTTGTATATATGTATTCTATCTATTACTTCCACGTGTACTCTCAGCCTTGTATCTCCTTGAAAGTTTAATGGAGAGTGAAATTTGCTGTCCTTGACAAGAGAATAATTGGGTTGTAAACAAAACATGCTCCAAAAACTATCGAGTAAAAAGCGTATAGCATCACCGACCTTAGCGGAAATGCGCGCAATTTTTTTGAATTGCTCTGAACTGAAATGATAACGATCATCCTCTTTAATTGTGAAGTATATTCGAATATAATTTTAAAAAATATATCGCATTTCAGAATAATAAATTTAAAAAAATATATATTTCTTATATTACACGATCTTTTTCATAAAATTAAAGTATTCGATTGTTTCCAAGTACGAAAATTTGAAAAGCACATACTTTAACTATTTACTCAATAAAATCATTGTTTAGTATAGAACCAAATTAAACTTTACACAAAAACAGTAACGATTTACAATTCATCATCCAAGATTAATTACCACCTCACAACTTCTCTAGACTGCTTTTTACCATTATCTAATGAACCAAACCAATACTCATCCTCTAAAACTACGTCGCAATTTATCCAGCCTCCAATCATAGACCGGTACCCTATTGATTTTCATCCTTGTCATCGTTTTCCACCGAAAAATTACAACGCAAAAGTCGCATATATATACTAACGACATACACACCAATACGCAAGAAAACAATCATAATGAATTGTCCCTTTTTTTTCTCATCACCGTGCGAGCTCGTTCATTCCACTTGACACAAGTTCACTCGTACGGAAAAAAGCCCCGAAGAAGAGTCCGTACACGCCGGTAATTGTAGTCGCGCTCAACCGTCGTCGTCGTCGTCGTTGCACTTGACACTTTTGCCCTCCCCCTTCCATTTCCCTTCTTCCCCGCGATAGAATATGTTTTGCATGTGGTGCATTATAAGCTGCACGCGGTGACACGAAGACAACGGAGACAATTATTATTATCATTGCGCGCAGTGTATAGTCGTAAACGAGCGATGGGCAAAACAATTGGCGACAAAAAAAAAAAAGAAAACGCACACGCACACAATGGCGAATCATGGGTCGAACAAAACATCGCGAGATTTTAACGACGTGAAATCGATCGATGTTGCGCAGAGCTTGTGTAAATACGCGACGATTTCGCGGTTATTAGCCGCCGCGAGCTTATATGAGATTCGTCGTTGCCAATGGCATTGATTAGGAACGTTCGGGCTTGTTAACTGTTTTGTTGATGCGAAGATGAGTAGAAGAGTCGTTGCTATACTTTACGATGCTAGAAAATTGGTTCAAACGTTCATAAGTCCTGATTGCTGGCCATTGATTCTATTCTGGTGTATATATATATATATAGATTTTTCGCGCGAAGGAATTTTTTTTCTCTCTCTTCGTGACAAGTTTTTATATGATGAGAATTATATCTTGCTGTGTACAGATTCGCTGTAACAGTGTGGTAAATGTTTAACGTAAATTACAAAGTAGAAGTCGTAAGAACAAAAATACAGCGGAATAGAATATTTCGCGTGACTTGCTGATGTTTACTCGTCGAGTGACTCGCCACATTTTTATAGCCAATAAAACGTTTCTTATATAAATTCAAATGTTTATTATATAAATATAAAAATATAGCGCTGTTCTAAAGTAATTCTTATACGTTAAAAATAACAGAAATTTATGTAATTTGCCATTTCACACATATATACCAAAATGTATTGTACTTCATTTTATATACAGTATAGTATAGAAATCAAATTATTTTACGTATATAACCTTGAAAAACACATTAGAGCATAGGAAAATATTTTCACGCAAAAGATCCTTGAATTTTAAGACCCAATTTCGCATTTCAATATATAATAAAATTTCTCTTCAGTCAAAAGATTCCAATAACATGTTTTTTCTTTCCGCACGAAAAGGTCATCCAACCGATCATGCCTATGTGTGTGTATATCATTAAAAGAGAGTTGCATAATTAATAATCCCAATTAACTTGCGATGACCCGAAACGCACGCGCGCGCGCGTTCATTGCCGCCGTCAAAACAATCTTCCAATAGCGTGCGTTCATCCGTGAGGACGCGTCTCTCTCGGATAAGCGAGAATTCGATATATTACCGGCATGCATCCTTGTGCCTTTGAAGAGACTCGATTAACGGACCTTCGAATATATACGCGTTTATATATATATATACGCTCATACCTTCCGGTTTTGCGTGAAAATTAATCAATTTATATATAAGCGATTCCACACGAAAATACGATGCTGTTCCGCATAATGGTATATAGCCGTATAGTTTGATGTTATGTTATAATATACCTGAATAAAAGATTTTCCCAAACCAAAGCTACTAATTACAAATAACGATTCTTATTCATCGTCGGTATTGCACTAATTATAACTTTGTTCTTTAACTTCTATCAGACTGTGTCACTTCTCTCATTCCCGTGTGAACTGCTCCACTTACAATCTCTATACATTTTTCAGTCACCTTATTAATGTTCAACCATCCTTTTCTACCCAACAAATCGTCCTCAATCACATAACTCTCACCTTACCCACATATTACCCATCCAATCTACACCTTCTCTAACAAGCAAACAACAACCCAATCAATGTTATATTTCAAACAACCCCAAAACGAATCCAACAACAACATCAACAAGCATCCTAACATATCCCTATATTAAACCACTTTCGCGGCCACTTCATCACATTTAACCCAATTACACATCGGCCTCTCCCCAAAAATTCCTAACCAATCGATACACGTGCGTCTGCACAGACGCACAGAAAAAAGCTTCGCACGTCACACACGCGAGCGCGTTGTGTTCTTTCGTCGTATACCCAAACATCACGTATAGCGCGTCGTAGTTGTCGTTTCGAGGCTCCCTCCTACGCTTCAGCAATTGTAACAAATCGCCTCGGTCAGACCGACGGGGGTCCATGTATAAAGCGTCCTTCTCTCTCCCTCTTACTCTGCTCTGTGTGTTAATTGTCGCCAGGCGCGCGATAACACACGGCGTCACGTAGGCACGTGCGAGACACGTACGCGCGCGAATAATTGCGGTCTTTCCTTCGTCTCCCTTACTTTCTTTTTTTCTTTCTTTCTATACGAGGGCGAATCGCGGATTCTTGAGACGCCGTCGACCATGTCAATTCTTTTTCTGGCTACGGTGGAAGTTCATTGATACGTGAAGAGCGAACGATTGAGTGTGGAGGAGGTATGCGTGGAATATATTTACTGACCTGTGCGTTTTTTTTTCTATGTGTATTGGATAAAGTGCGAGAAAAAAGTTGATCGTTGTATATATATATATATATATATATATATATATATATAGAAAGGGCAAATTGTAGTTTTAAATTGCTTTGCGATCGAATGCAATGATATGAAAATTTTCGCAGGTCAATAAAAGCGTCACGCAATTCAATCGTTTACTATAGAGCAATCAACGCTGTAATTGTAATACAAATATACGCAACGATGTATGTATATGTACATATATACACGTTAATATTTTTCTGCATAATGTAAAAGGAGACTAGATGTTATGGAATGATAAAAGATTTGACATTAGAAGTAGTACATTTCGCATTGAAATATTATACATTATATATGCGACTCGAGAATTTTTTGTTTGAAAGAAAAAAAAAGAAAAGGATATTGCGGATGAAGCATGATAAATATTACAAAAAGGCTATTCATTGATTCTTTAAATTACTAGCTTGCAACAACATGTTAACAGGATGTGTATACGCATCGCAATAGAAGCCTTTTTTTATATCCAATAGCTTGTGTAAAAGCTGGTTTCCAAGTCAACTCGATGTTTCGTATATCATTCCAAGGTGCTAAATATTCTGCTAAAAATTTCTCGGCGCAATGCCGAAAAATTCCTCTGGTAATATACACTCAAAATATATATACGTACTACCACGCGGGGCAACGAACTGTGTACTCTATAGAGAACCGGTATTATAAAAAATTCCAAAACCACATGCAGCATTCAAATCACCTATGCTAAAATCACACGTGACTAAAATTTTTTAATCGAGGAAAAATTGGTTCTCAAATTTTCCTACTATATATATATATGCACGCTATATACATACTAATATATAGCCACCAAAATTCGCCAACACTGCAACGCACCCTTCACGAAACCATCATAGCAAACGAAAACGAAATCAAAGCCAAAGTCATCAGCAAATTCGAAAAACAATGATCCATATGTCAATACTGCCTCCTATTCTCTCCGGTACCGACAATTTATTATCGATTTTCGATATACATACATACGACGACGTTACCGTAAAGCATCGTTTTCCACACACCACGGCAACCATGCATATACACACGCGTGTCCCAAATCGCATCAGCAAAACAATTTCCCAACCTAATATACCCATCAACCTCCGCGAAAAACAAAGCTAGAACTCCGATAGCCACTTGCGCATGTATGTGTGTGTCTCTCTCTCTCTCTCAAAATTGGACGATCGTGCTAGACACTGCGTCGAGAGTAGTTCTCACATATATACACACATACACACACGCGCGCGAGCGATGGGAACCGACGTAACTCTCGACCGAGGCCACACGCGAGTAAGAGAGAGCGAGCACAAGAGAGCGAGCGAAAGAGCGAAGCGAGCAGGGCAACCGGCCAACCCCCCGGCGCATGTTTGTCGCGTAGCGCAGTCGAGCTCGAAGCTCTCGAGCGTACGGAACCTCTCTTGTATACCTATACACTTGATGCATGTATATATTGTGCATATACTTTCTCGCGTGTGTTAGTGTGATATCGCATCTCTTACTCTATATACATATGTGTACTACGTCGTCTACGTCGACAATGCGAACCCACGAGCCGTTTTGACGTCACTTTAAGTAGTAGTAGTAGTATACGTATGTATATATCGATTGGTATATAGATCGTTACCGTTGGGTGTGAGATGCTGTGCGCGAGAAATGACTGATCGAGCAGTAGTAGCAACACACGAAGATAAGAGGGTGTGAAAGAAGGAACGAAGGGAGAAGAGAGGGTACACACGGTGTGTGTGTGTGTGGTGGTGGTTCATTGAAGAGCGAGGGAAGAGTATAAAAGAGAGATCGCAACCATGATAACCATGCCGATATCGGCCTCGAGCCCCTACGTGACCATCCACTCGTTCAGCGATGCGAGCACGCTGAGCAGAAGGCCGACGGTATGAGACTATATACTAGTATCATAATATAGAGAGGGGGGGACGAGTGTGTGAGTGAGTGAGAGAATTTTCAGAGTAGCGAAAACAGTGTCGTAAAAGCCGGTCGGGTGTATATATATATATGTATATCGCCGTGGAAAATTGATGGGTTTATCGCTCTTGCTACGATGTTTTTATGATTTCTGGTAAGAGGATGGTGCGAATATAGAATGGAGAGAGGAACACGGGAGTGTTTCTTTTGATATTATTGGGTTGGGAAATATTTTGGAAAATATAGGTGGGAATGTGATCGTTGCCGATTCGTTGTACAACTGGTGACGTATTTTGATATTGTTCTAAAGTTTTAGTGTCTGGCTGTTACAAGTAAACAAATATTTCTTAGTAGTCATTTCGGTGTATATATAGTTGTCAACTATTTTAGTATACGTTTAATAAAAAAAATAATGCTGTTTTGCGCGCTTGATGAAATAATCTAATAAAAGACGATGATGAAAAAGTATTGCTATTGAATATCAATTTTCAATAAAAAATGTTTACATTGATGAAACGGCTGTGCAATCGTTAGCGCATAAAAACCGATTGATATAGTTGATTCTAAAGATTTGAAAATGAAGTAAAGCGTTTAACGTCGCCATTACCGGGTTGTAAATTACAAATTGTGTATACGACAAATAGCGTAAAAGTAAGTTTTTTCTTTCAATCTCGTTTTGCGATTCCGCGCGATACAATCGCATCGAAATTAAATTGTAAAGCGAATCGATGCACATAATCTCATCTGCATAACTATGTTTATGGATTGACTTCCTTATATACGCCTATCATATATGAAACACACACTACGCTGGAAATTCTTCGAACGAAGATGTTTGCGGTTCGGATGATTATAATTATTATTAATCGTCTTCATTGTTACCTCGATGCATTGGAAATTAATTTTTTTTTATTGTGAAAAAAGAATGGAGGCGAAACGTGTGAAAAGAGGTTAGATTCAAGCACGAATAAAGTGAATTACTCAGGCTGAAAATAACTTCGATGAATGCGATTGCATATTAAATGTATATAACTGTATTCGCTGTTCGAAGCTGATGGTATGAGAATGGGTATAAGAAGTTTTGCATTTTTCTTTGCAACCCATGCGTTACATTAGATCGACTGTTACATGCTTCTAGTATAAATCAGTATAATTTTAATCCTACATATATAATTTCGCAAAAATTTTATATAAAACTTAAAAATATAGGTAACGTAAGTTCTCTTTTGTTCGGCGTTCAAACATTCATTTTATGTAAAATGAAATTTAGTCAGAAAATAAACTTTTATGTCTTGAATTGCTTATATATATGCGAAGCGAATCGCGAATCCTCCAATCCAATTTTACTGTCACCTTCGGATTGTTAACATAGATATTCTACAATCTGTCATTTTCACTGTAGTAATTTTAACACAAAAACATATAGTTAACCAAGCAAATGAACACAGACAGAGTTGTGTGGGTATATAATTTATTTTCAGGAAATGAAATTCGCGTTAAAAATAAATAGCTTTTTGCTAACGCTTTATAGCTTTCTTGGAAATTTGTTTTTGATTTCCACACTCTCGCAGCTCCATCTTCTTGAATATTCCTTAACATCTAGAATTCAATTTTAAAATTATGCAAAAACACATAAAAATCACCAATATTACCAATATTATCATCATTTATGAATCGCGGACAGAAAACAATTTCCACCATCATACATCCTACAAAACTTTTTCAAACTTCGTTCTTTTTTCCTCCCGGTACCATGAATATTCAGCGAAATTGCTAGCGAGCTAGAAAACATTCTAAAAACTTGTTGTTCTTACTCTTAAAAAAGAACCCATCGCGTCTCATCCATTCATCCTCGACTTTAACAACCAACAAAGAATTAACCAACGTCCAACTTTTCTCTCTCATTCCACTAAACTCGCGTTCCAACCAAAACAAAAAAAAATGAAGCTCGACAGCTTGGCACCTCTTACTGAAAAATGTGTATGTGTATAAAGATCGTTAGCTCCATCGCTTACATACGTACATACGTACGTACCTATATACACACATATTCACGTTAAAATAAAAAAAAATAAAAAAACGCGAGAGAGCCGGGAAATCGCATTTACGCGGTCGTCTTTCGCATTTGCCATCTCTAAATCCGTAACGAGCGTCGGCGGTGCCAGGCCTCGTTAGCTTGACCGTGTTCGCGTTTTACTCAAAGCGAGGGACAATGCCAAACGCGAGCGAACCATACCGTAGCGCGGTTTTTCGCCTTTTGCTGTAGAAGATGAGATGTGTATATATGTGTATGCCGGAAGCGCTGGCGGGTTGTAGAGACAAGAGACTACGTGGTTTTACGAGGTGTGCTGGTGTTGCCTGAGGGATAATGGAAGGGGAGGGATGGTTTTGTTTGGACGGTAGGGAGGAACGAAAGGGAATATCGTAAGGGCGAGGAAAAACGAGGGGTTTAGGTGTAAATTGGCGTTGAACGGACGGTTTTTGTGATGTCGGTTGAGTTGCACTTTGGTTTTGTTGTAAGAGGGATTGAAAGAGTTTCGAGAGCTTGGATAGATGTTGGACGTATACTTTTAAATAACAGATTATCATCGATTTGTCAAACAATTTAAAATAATATGGACCGAATTTTATATATTTATTTTATATATATTGGCCATATCAGTTAATACTGATATTTTGAATTAATCAATATTTTATTTATGGCATAACATCTCCCCGCAGTTTAAAATGGAATACAGATCGGCTTGAAAACGTATAATATAGGATCCATTATTTACGTTTATGTCAGACAGCATTGCGATATTGAATATACGGTTTTTATCACGTTGAATTGGACAAACGCAGAAATTCGACGACACAAAGTACCATGTGTACACTGATATCATGACACACGAGTTTTAGCTCGGGAATCACCGCGAGTGCTTGAAATATTAGATAGTGAATTGATGCTAAACATATATCTTTGTGCAATAGCATTACACTATTGTATACTAACGTTAACAATTAATTAACTGGGCAGTTTAATCAAAGTATTACGAACTTATTATATAATTCATAATAAAATGAAGAAAACGTTGACCTCACTGAAATTCGAACCTACAATTTTTGCGGTTCATTCGATATTTATATACCACATGCGTGTCACCAACTCATTGTCTCGCTAAGCTCTACATAGATATAAGTTATGCACACGACAAGAAAATTTTCTTCATGGAATGACTAAATATAATAAATAAGAAAAAAAAGTAATATCATCCTTTTCGATGAGTCATATCACGCAGTGCAAATAAATTTACCTTATTTTACTAAAAATATTAGTAATATATATTGCATGATATATTCTTATTTCTAAACTAAAATATATAACCTGATTTTTGCATTACACAAATATCAAATCATCCAAATACAATCTCGCCTACTTATTCTCACAAAAAAAAAACAAATCCGATAAATCTCAAATAAAAATTTTATTCCTCTCTATACCACACGATGATAACATAACCGCTGTATAACAATACTTCTACACACCTCGCGCACGCGCATCGAATTACCACAAACCACACGACCAGACGCGCAAATTAAAATACCTCGATAATTCTCATTACTCCTCCCCCTCTTCTCTACATACATACACGCTCGTAACAATTGTCGTCGTCCTCCTCATCCTCTCTTCTTCCCAGAACTGAGAATCGAAGCGCGCATGACAATTACCGCATGCGCTGCACGGGTGGTGGGCGTATGTAACGTAGCACAGGTCTCTCTTATATATACATGCACCACGACGACAGCTGTTCGCCGAAACTCACTCACTCTCTCTCTCTGCATGGTGACCTTAAAAACGAACGATAGAAGTCGAGGTCGCTCAACCCATTCGTCGTTTCCCTCTGGCTGACATGAACGTGTATTTTTTCTCTCTCTCTCTCTCTCTTACGCGAGATTGCGCCGCTGTGGAATTAGGAACGAGGACTTTCGCCAGAACGCAGTTGGTATACAGTCGTTGAATGGGCTTTTTGTGCAAAAATTTTGTATATGTACGAAAGATCGCACGATGTCGGGGAGGAGGAGGGACGAGTCGTACGTTGGGTTTTTATAGACCTGGTGACCTGGTCGACGCGACCTTGTAAGGACTGACTGACTGTCCTTGCTATAATTTAGTTAATTTAATTCAATTTTCCCTGCGAGGACGAAATGTTCATTCACGTGGTTTATTATTTTTTCACGTACTTATACGTTGGCGTTTATGGTCGCTGTTAAGGTTTATTTCGTTGTCGTCGACAACCTCGGATGCTACATCTCTTTTATTCATTAGGTTCATTAGTATGTAGATAAGAAGTGCAGGCATAATTTTTTCGTAGAATGACAGGAACGACGAGTTGGCCGAATCAATTTTGTATTGTTTGCGAGAACGTTGTCTTTACATGTATCTTTGAATTTAATTTTTTTTTGGTTACCACTTCTTGGTATGTAAAATTGGCTCTTAATATTAATTTCTATTTTTTAACCGTTTATATTTAAGATTTGTACGTATTCATTGGTATTATGTTACGTACGTTAGAATAAACATTCATTCCTAAATGTTAAAAAAAAATCATGGACAAACTCGTTACTTCAATTGACTTATACTCCCACAAACCCAATATTTGTGCGGAAATTTACAAAACACATTGTTCCATTAGCAGTGCATTCTTTCCGCGTCGCACAATGCATCGCAGTTGTTATACGTTCGAACAAAAAAAAATCTAGATAAAAATAACAGACAGCCGTCTATTCATCAAAACGTTAATTCATCTAGCAATCACTAATGCCCATCGTCAACTCACACAAACATTTTTCAGTTTTAAATTCCCTCAATCTCTTCGTCTAGAAAAAAAATATTAAATGCACATGTCTTCCAAACTAAATCTAGCTACATATAACACTTTATTTTTTCTCTAATTAATTCACGAACGCACTTTTCCCACCCACAGTCCGCTATACTCTCAAAGGAATATATATATACATATAGTGAGAGAAGAGTGCACGCAGGAGGGAGAGAAATTGGGTCAATTTACTTGCTCTTGCGCCTTGTAAAATTAAAAGTCAGATGTAAGGGCGTTGCGGTTCGGTGGCCTGAATGCATTGCGCCGTCGTCGTTCTCCGCACCTGTTAGCCGCCACTTCCGCGTGACAAAGAGAGGAGAAAGGAGAGAGAGAGAGACGCGGAGAAGCGGGAAAAGAGTTTCGGTCGCGAGCAGGGGCTCATTGTTTCCGAGAACAGTCGTTAAGCTGGCGTCGTTGAGTTTATGGTAGAGTAATTGGGCGGAGGTTTATGAACGGTTATGAGGAGTTGTGGGCCGTGATTGATTGATTGTTGCGAAATGATTTCGAGCTATCAAAATTTATTTCAATATTTTTTAGGTTAAAATCATTACTGATACTCTAAATTATATATACTTTCGTTAGAAAATTTATTCGAATTATTGTACCGTTTTAAATATAATTGGTATACAGGTATACGTATTACTAAAATTATTTTTAATGAAATCAAGTAACTGATTTGCAAGAATGTTAAAAATAAAGTTAACTTTTCAAAATACCCTTGAAAATATGTTCTAAAAATTCATCAACATCACGTCAAACTGACATGTTTTAAATTTTAATGAATCTTGATACACGGTACTTCCAAGTATTACATAAAAAAACGCAGCTGCTGCACTCTCGCGCATTATTACTGTTTCCAACGCCCGGAATCGCTGGCACACCTGTAATTTTCTAATTTTAAACTGTCATTGACACTGAAACCTGCTTACGATTTACTTTCAAATTCCACCTTTTCTACTATTCTCAAATGACTCTTGTAATTCAAAACTGCATCACAATTAAAAAAAAAAAAGAAAAAATTATACATTTTCATTGCAGTGCATTTTCTCATACTAATGGTATAGAATATCTTCACCCACTTGACTCAACTGCGTTCGCGCTTCCTCATCAACAGCCCAGTTCCCAGCACCAGAAAAATATAAAAGAAAAAATATATCGTACATCATCGCCGACGAATTTATCTCCGCTTCCAATCTGATCTAGATTCGCGCTATTCATAGTCAAAATCCGCAACTCGCGTTCATCTAATCATCTCCGTGATCGTCGCATTTAAACCAATACGACATTAGAGAAGGACGCGGCAGCAATGGCGGCTGATGGTCACGAGTAGCGTAGCTGATCGGTGACCTCAGAATATATCCCCCCGCGAAAGGGAATACACTATTCTTTGCTCGATGATCAATCGAAAAGCTCTTCTTCTTCTTTTTCTTCTTTTCCTTCTTCGAGCCAATAAACGATGCGGTAATACTCGTGGTTCAACGGGTCAATCCAATTGCGCGCCCCAACGGTATATATACACACACACACATGATGATGGCTAGCCGATCAGTCCAGTATCAGGCGGGATGCACGTGGCATGTGGCGCTATTTTCGATACTTGTGCCAAGAGAGAACTGTGACACGACGATGATGATGCTCTCGCTATACATCTTCTGCGCATCTATATATATATATTGTTATCTTCGTCATCTTTGGTTCGACGAGATTCCTTGCGTTTGCCTTCGTCTTCTGTGGCGCAGTAACTTTTATAGCCGCGTGTATCTCTTTTTTCTTTCTCGGTGTTAATAACTAGCCCGTTATATAGCTATCCCACCGTAAACAACTTTAGTTCTTAATGGACGTTTTGCAGTTTAGTTGTCGATCGGGATCCGATCGGGTGGCTAGCTGCGAGAGCTACGTGTCATTTTGTACCAGACGATCTTCAGGAAGTGTCTAACGTGGTTGAGATTGTGTCGGGAAGATATAGAAAATTTGAATTTTAGTTGCAATTATCAAGACGGGATAAGAACGTTGGAATTTGTCATGTGGTAGTTGTTGATATAAAGGTAAATTTAACATTTCTGTATAACATACGTCAGCATACGTAATTTAAGTTTCATAATAAATTTTTAAGCTCTAACTAAAGATAGAGTTTCAAAGCATTTGTCATTTGAAGTTAATGAAAATTTTGGGACCAACGTATTGTTGATTATATCATATTATTTGATTTTTATAAAACTATAATTTCTATGCGTATTTTGCCAGTATTTCATATTTCTCATCACTTATTATTCATTAAATTCAAAACGTTACATTGTATTTCAAGTGAGTTTATCATCATTCATCTAAATAAAAAAGTATGTAGCAATATATTTTTTAATGTTTTCTCATCGTAAACTTTGAATACCTATACTTTCATTCCAATATCCTTATAATTTTTTTACACAATTTTACTATCACTTTGTACAATACTTCACACTCGTATATATTCTCAAATATTAATACCCATATATGACAACGACGATCGCGTCTGGTTCACGTTACAGCGTTAAAATCTCAGCGCGTTTGCCAAATTACGTCATATACACTTTCAGCTCCCGTGTACCAGCACACCGATTCATTCCGAGCTTTTTACTGCATTCAAATAACGGTTTGCATAAAATATTATACCTGCACAGGCTGTACATACCCCAGTGACTTATTATTTACATATTGCAAAATTGAAAAGGCATCTCGCAGCGGACTAATCAACCGATGAAATATACCGGTTCCACTTCGCTACACATACCCAACTATACACAAAAAAAGTAATAGATCAGCAGCAACATCACTCTCGCATGTACATTAATATCGTAGCTCTCAGAGCAACTCGTAATTTACCACATATTATTAATCAATCGACCATCGATGGATAGCTATTCCTGTTCGATGTTATATATATATATATATATATATATATATATATATAGTAACGTCAATAAACGCAGCCGTCCAATAAATTTCACTCTATCGCTGTGGGCTCTGATGAAAAACTATCTCTCACTTCTTGCAGCCGAAATAAATAAACAGCCTCGAAAGTCAGATACGTCTCGAACGTCAGCCGTCGCGGAGGAATCCACTCGAATCAGGGGCAATTGGATAGCAACTGCAGCGTGTAAACTTTACGGCTGGCGCGTGTTCGATCATCTGTTCTATCTCCCGCTTTGTGTGTGTGTGTGTGTGTGTGTATATATTCGCGTGCTGTGTTGGGTATAAACACGTGCAATGACGGTGAGCTTTGTTGGATTACGTGCTACAACGGGCGAGCGAGCTTTTCGCCGGTTGAATAATGACGCGAAACGGTATGCTTATATATATATACATTGGCATGGGTTATTGTATTTAGACAATGCGCGATTCATGAACTATCACTGCGCACCGATATACACGTTACGTTAAAATTGGAAAATATTCTTCTCGTACTTGTTTAAAATATTTTTCATTTATTGACTTATGACGATGGTTCCATTTATTAGAGCTACCAAGTCGTTGTTCAAATTTCATTTACAAATCGTACAGGAATTCATTAAAATCGTTCATCTATGATTTTTTTTAAATTGTATTATGCAACGCGACTGCTGTACATTCGCTATAGATTACGGTATACACTTATTTTACAACCGTATGATGTGTATATTTGCTATTGCGATTTTATTTATCTTGGATTCGTCACTCTGTTGTCCGCGCACGCGTGTCTTGTGACGACACGCGTGCAAACGGCCAACGACGTTCAATTGACGAAGGAAATATATAGATTTTTTTGCCAGGCCGCTTTTGCTCGCAAAGTACGTCATCGGGTGTGCAAAGCTAATTGGATGTTGTAAGACATTTTACGCGGGCGCTCCAAGGCTCTCGATGTGACATGTCGATTATACAATTGATACAGTTTTTAATTTCTGCAATTAAAGGATATATATATATATATATATATATATATGGATGTGTTTAACGGTTCGTTGAGTGACCACTGCTCTACGCGTCGTTTCTTCTTATATTGTGTTGCGTTATATTTTATATACGAGACTCAATAGCAATTGCCAACAAGACGATGAAAATTCCAGATGTTAGAGAAAAATAAAAGTAATATCGTATAAACAAGTTTGTATATGTGATGAAATGATGAAAAAAGTTGGAAGAGTTATTGCTTCCTCTGGTCTGGAAGAATTTTCGTGTTATATTAAAACTTATCTATAAACTAAAATACGATTTATGCTAACAAAAATGTAGAATATAAATTAAATGTGATAAATAATATCTAGCTGAAAACGGGTTAGAAACCTTGTCGAAATCATTAAACTCTATGGCAAAATACGCTTTCAGACTATTCACACATCCAATTTTATAAAAAGAACCACATTTATCACCTGCAGATTCATCATAACACTTATCAGCGTAGTATACCTGCACCTTACCCAACAAATTTACGCTTTCCCGCAAACCAACACCACAGCCCCTTACATCATCCGAAATTACCTCCACTCATCATAACTTCAACACCTGAAAACATACTTTACCCGCACGCCTTAAAAAACCAAACCAAACTTCTCATTCCATATAAATCACTTGGCCAGCGATTCGCGATTGCTCTCATTCGTCCCGCGACAGGCGGAAACAATAAAGCCGCATATACATATATACTCGCAATCCTGTATATCTGCAGTAGCAGCAGCAGCAGCGCGCACAATATCGTATTTGCCATCTGCGCCGACGAAAGAGAGAGAGAGAGAGATCGTAGCCCGAAGGCCTTTTATTTTCGTCATTGTTTATGCTTTCGCACTCTCGGGTATAGTGTGTGTGGGTGTGCGGACGTGTGAAAAGCTGGGAGTACCGCGTCAATATGGCAGATATTTTGGCGGCGAGATGCATAGACTAACAGAGAGTGTAGATGCGTGGGGTATTTATTAATAAAAGATTCGTGACGCATGTGCACTACTGTGATGGGGGTTTAACTCTTTGGTTTTGTTATTCGCAACGTTAACGGATTGCGTTTTGTTTGATTGGTTCATATCTTGTTTTTGTTTTTGCATCGAAAGGTATATATAACTTCGTTGTATATAGGGGTTTTATTTATAAACCTTTATTAATTAAATGGGATGCTTGCGGTGGTGCGCAGTAGATATTGGATTCAGAGAAGGACACGGAAGAGATTAAATTTTATCCCCTGTTTATCCTTATATCGAGCTCTATGTTGCGCTATGGCGTAATAAAAACGTGAAATACTGTATTGCTTTTCTAGAGTTTAAAGGGGAACGTAAATAATGCTGAGATTTTTTTTTTCATAAATAATGTTCATTGGTTTCCTAAAGATAACGTACGTGATTTATCTCACGAAAATGTACATTGCGTAACTGATAGTATATATATAAGAGAGATTTGGAGCTATGGTCCTTTTCTTTATATCTCATTTTATCGGGATTGCTGTTTTCTGCTAGGCAGCATCTGATTCACGACTACTTATATTTAGCTTATAAACAGTTTTTTCATCTCATTCGGCGATGATCATGTATTTATCTTATTCATTTTTTGCCAGTCAAGCAATATCAAGAAACTTATTTCGAGCATTTCATTTACATTCTCCAAACTAAAATTTTACAGATTTTAATAACTAAATCCACAAAAATTGCGAAAGAATTTAAAATCCAGCCACGTGTCTAGAGATATAATATTCAATAGACCGGCCGATATTAAAATAAAATTTGTATCCCTCCCTAGTAAATTCCAATAATTTTTTCACCACTTAACCACTTTCAACAAATATGTTTACGTCCGACGACCCCCCACATTTCTTACTTTCCGCGCGCGAGCCCGCAAAAAATTGTTCTCGAATCAGTGAACTCGATATAATCCTGCGACAACCTTCTTCCCCCTGTCCTCCTCATGTTTTCATTCGGTCCCCGTGACTTCTTCAACACTTAAAACTCGCAAAAACGTCATTTTCCGTGAAAAATAGTCTCTATCTGCGAGCGCCACAAAAAAAACTGCCTCGCCTTCAACATATATATATATATATATATATATATATATCCCTCGACTTTCAAGTCACACACTTGGCGCTCGCCAAATCCTGTGTGTGTATTATATACACACACGCTGAAAAGCAACAATTAACGAGAGAAAGAAAGAAAGAGAGAACAAGAGCGACAGAGATTGATGACGGGTGTTCGAAAGTGTCGCACACGCGAGACCTGACGTCACGTCGACGCGGCCGATAATACAATGATAAGCCGCGCGCGTTCTACGGTAATTGGATAGCCGCGGAGAGAAGCCCTCCCTTGGCGCTCTCTCATCCCCTCCCAAGAGACAAAGAGAAAAAGAAAGCTTTTTGCCAGGTATACGTGTACGTATGTATGTGTATACATATATGTGGGAGCTTATACACGCGTTGTGAAGATTTTCTTACGGGATCATGCGCGGCGCTAGCGATTTCTCATCTCTCGAGGTAGACGAAAAAGCGTTACGTTATAGGGGCTGAACGTTAACGCGCAAGGCTGAAATAATCGATGAGCTGAGCGATAATGTTATTATCTAATTTTAGCGGTGTGTGCAAACATGGGTATAGTCGGTTTTTTTTTTTTCGAGTGAAAGATTGATTTAGCTACGCGGTCGAGTTCTTGCACGCGCGAAAATGAAAAAAATTGTGAGAACGCAGGTGTAAACAAATTAATAATAACGGTTCTGTTGTTGTAGAGTGAATTGATAGCGTAGCATTAATTATTTTTTCTTTGATAATGGAAACGTAATAAGTAAAGGTTTTTAATTTGTAGACGCATTTTAATTTTTCTTATAACACTTTAAAATCGTTATTTTTTATGAGATATATATAGTAGAAATACAAAAGAATGCGGATTATTTAGTACTTACTCAATAAAGACAATGTTATCAAGAGCTTTACGATTTGTATTGGATGTCTTGATGTCGTAATCCTACAACCGTGTATATATATATTGTCATGATGCATTCCATTTGAAGAATTGAAGTGTCAGCGTTTGCCATTTGATATGACAAGAAAAAATGTTTTGAAAGTATTTTTGAATCGAGTGTTGATTTAACTCATTTAATCTTATGTATTTATATATAATAATAGAAGTACACTTTAATCGCGATCTTAACATTATACCAATATTATGACAATACATTTCTTTAAGATTTTTCAAACCTTTATATAGACATAAATTTTAAAATCACACCTATATACATTCTTACGTTACATCAAAATAATACATAAATATTCAGATGGTTTTTTGATCTCATCAGTTTTCATCAACCATCGCGCACACCGGAACTTTAAATATTTCATCGTCTAATTAAAAGGCCCGCGATACAAAGACACACGAACCTCCGCAGTTTTCGCCTCGATTCCGGGGCAAACATTTGCTCTTCCCTGGCTTTTCATCTCTCGTTCGGTTCCTTGTGTGCGTGTGTATGTATATGTATACACATATATACACACTACTCGTCTCATGGACCACAAAGGAAAAATTGCAGGAGTTTGGAAAAAGAAAATCCTTTGATACGTGTATATATATATACATGTATTTATGCGAAAGCTAGGCTTGATGAAGGTGAGATGAAAAAGTAAGAGGGTGGAAAGTGTCGACGAGTGCGGGAAAAGAGCAATCGAGGTTCATTTCTGTTTTTAACGATGTTTGAAAAAAAAATATATTTTTCCGCGTTCCGGGTGTGTGAGTGGGCCAGAAAATCTAAAAAATAGGTCATGTTTCCTCAATTAATTTTGTTTTTTTCCTTCATCTGTGGGGAAAATGAAAAATATAGTGTAATTTAATTTTACAGAGGAATGTACCTTATTTGATTTTCTCGTTTACTACATTTTACGTATATTTTAATGATTTTTTCTAATGATTTCAACTTTTAATTTTATAAAAAAATTACTACACGATGGTATTCCCATAACAGTTTAGTATATCAATCCCACGTATTACGAAATTAACGTTACATCAAACTCATTCTCTTTGATTTCTTCCCGATAAAAGTAGAAATACACCCAACCGTCATTTATTT
Organism: Torymus tubicola; assembly: GCA_035583055.1. Taxonomy (NCBI): domain Eukaryota; kingdom Metazoa; phylum Arthropoda; class Insecta; order Hymenoptera; family Torymidae; genus Torymus; species Torymus tubicola. The sequence continues at coordinate 38,248 of JAWWEQ010001981.1, forward strand.
CCCTATTACCCCCCCCCCCCCGAAAACACCCAAATTCGTTCAAATCCTAACCCGAACCACCTCTCGAACCGCTAAACCTCTCAACACCGATTCAAAAATAGAGTTGCTCATTGTTCGACTAAAAATACACACACATTCTTTCTCTTTCTTTCTTTCTTTCTTCGTCCTCTCCACGTGCACGATATAAACCCCAATCGCGCGAGAACAAAAGCCTCGGGCGAATCCTCGCGCGCGGGAATCCGGAAAAAAGACACACGCGTTGCTATATATATATATATATATATGTACTATACTGCTACTGTTGCACACGTTGTATATACACATATATAGTTATACGCGCAAGCGCATAGGGGCGGAAGAGTATATTTCATTAACGAGTTACCGTGTATACACGCGACCTTCTCTCGAGAAGCGAATTAAAGACGAGCGTTGGTAGACGCGCGCGTCCCTTTCTTCTTTCTCGCGCGAGCGTATTTTTGTTGAAAAAACAGAGGTGGAGGAAAAGAAGGAAGAAGTGAGGAGAGAAGTGGTACTGCGGGAAAGTAGCTCGCTTGTGCTAGCTCTCTCGCCAAACTATGTTTTCGTTATTTTTAGGCAACTTCACGATAGTATGACTTGACACACTCCTTTTTTTTGACGGTGGTTTTCTTACAGTTGCCAAGTTCGCTTGAACTTCTCAGCTTTCTACCATCGTTGTTACGTCCAGCCTCATATTTTTCTCTGGGGGAAAAATTCTGAGATGTTGGTCGAAGTAACTCTCTAATTTTTTGTTAATGAAATAGAATATTTAATGCTAACATAATGTAGATAAATGTAATTATTTACATTCGCCATATACAACATCTTCTATTTCACTATACCACTTTAAAAAGAAATTGGGTCAAATTATAAGATATTTGCAAACTTTACTCTAAGTTGACCACATTTGAAATTGATTTCAAAACAATTTCACAAAACCTTTGTTTAGACACACTGTTTTCGTTACCGAGAGTATACAGCATAAATAATTCATTTGGCAATGCAAGAGGATAACTATCAATCGCACAAAGTAAGAAAGACAAAAGATGACAGTCGAAGATACAAACTCGCATTCTACGTGACTTTGGTCTCCAATCACTTGTCAGACATTTGCAGTGTAATGCTTAGTATTACTAAATATCGATGTCATAAGGAAAAAAAGCGTTTTAAACAATTTTTTAAAGGATACATATATTTCATGCGCTTTATCGTTTAAACGTATATATTCACGAACCAAGCACTCTTTTTTTTAAACATTCGTAATTTTTGTCTGTGCAGGTACAAGAATTATTCGGCGCAATGAAGGAACAATCCTCTGCGACGAGGATCGAGAGGGAACGAGAAGTTCCTCAACGATCGCTGAGCAGCGCCGCGGCACTCACATCCATCGGTGCCGATATATCGCCCAGTTCCTCACACTTTTTTGAGGTAATTGTTTTTGAAAAATATCTTATACTACAAAGTATCGTTCACAGATGCCATTAAGTTTTCTAGTAATTACGTCTATCTCATATTTTAGCATTACTGAGAATTTTAAATATACGTATGTAGCCGTTGATTTATATAGCGTTACTTTTTGAATAGGAAATGTATGAAAGAACTATAGATTGTGATGTATACTGTGACGTGTTTATATGCAGGCTCAAATATGATGCATACGCGTCACAGAGGATTATAGTTCAAAGAAAATTGATTCGAAACATACTTAAGAGGCCAAAAGGCAGTTGCTTTGATCAATTAGTCTCTTCGTGAATAGCAAGCGACCAATATAGATTACGGGCGCATATATATAGCTTTTTCAAGTTTATTAAAATTTTATTGAAATTTATTTTAATTTTTTACAATTAAAAGTATCTCTATAAAATCTAAGAAGTTTCGTCAAATTATCAATATTATATTTGTTATATATATTTAGATACTTATATACATCGATGCATCTTGTTTACTGATAATTACTGATAACAGTCGACTATACGTTTTTACGTAAACATTAGACCAAGTATAAAAAGAATCTATATACTAACGAAAAAAAAAAATTGGTATATCAAGAAACGAGAAAATTAAAATAAAAAACGGGGTCGAAATTTGCGTTAGCGCAGTCGCGGTTTATCTGTATACGTAAGTAGACGAGAGTTCAATATCCGACAAGATATACCCGGCTTACGAGTTTCAAGTTGCATCTACTTGCGCATGCAGGCGTTCTACGTCTATATTTACTTTTAAACAAAGACTCGAGGCTTTTCGGAGAATTCGAGAGGTTTTATTAAATTCATGAATTTTTATGGTTTATATATGTACAAATGTGCCGCGGTCGAGGACGGAGCTGAGTATCGTGATAGTTGAGGAAAGTGATATGCTGTCATAACGTATTCGTTTGCGAATTTACGTGATATGAAGTACTAGATGATTTTTTGTATTAAAAAAGTCATAAGTTTTTTCAATTTTCTTATATATTAAAAAAATTTATTTTCATTAACTAAAAATTATTTTCAATTATTCGTTTTATAACCATCATTCGGATATCAACGGATATTGTTTATTGAATTCATTTCCGAAAAGAAGTTTTATCTTTCTTTCAACATAAATTGATACTAACATGAATTATACGAAATATTTAGTATATTTTAATAACTTACTTTTAAATTAGATCGGTATCTAAAAGATTCTCAAAAGTTAACTTTAAGTAAGTACGTCCTTGACAAAGCTTTTGAGAAAAAAAACCGTTACTACCTGAAAGGTCAATTTACTTCAATACGTATAATGATGTCATTCGTTAAATAGTTTATCATTCCACGAAAAACAATATCTAACAATTTAAAGACAAATGGCACGTTTGCAATTAACTAAAAGAAACAAACCAGTATAATTCTGATTGTTTCAATAAAAAAATAAAACTCAATGTCTACGCACTATATAAACTCGATATATTTTAAAACTGAACTCCTCGTTAATTAACCATTCCACTTAAACTTTGCAGGTCCTCTACGTGGGCAAGACGAAGATCACGCACTCGAAAGTTCCAGAATCGTTCATCGACGATGTCCTCGTCAAGTTTCGTAGCCATGGACTGGAGAAGTCTCGGTCGACGGCTAGCACTCTCCTTGCCGATTGCCACCAGCTGAAGCAACAGAGTAGCGCTTCAAACCTCTTCGCCAACATTCGTAGGGACAGCATGGTTAGTTTTTTCTATCTATATATGTATGCGCACAGAGGAGAATATTAAAATGTCTGTCGATACGTCGGAAGTAAATTGGATTCATCGGGCTTCTGTTTCAATCGATATATATGTATATATACGAGACGGATGATGGGTATATTGGAAATTTCGGTCGGCCAGAATTGATGAGAATTCGTTTACGGGCATATAGAGGAAAAGTGGGCTACCAGGTTGCCAGTTTGTTTTTTTCACGAGATTAGTTTGAAAAAAAATGGAGTTCTGCAGCTGGAGATTTAAAGAGGAAAAAAGAAATATATAAATTTTGGGATGTTGTGATGTCTGTGCGTAATACGCTTAAAATTACGCGTGTTATGCAAGGTATACTTGCATCATAGATTAACGTCATTCATGTAATTACACTTGACGATTATAGCTTACTTTTTGCAAAAATGAATAACGGTTCGTATGAAGTTTTATAACTGGCAAGTGTATAATTAATAATTGTCACGTTTTCTTTTTATTTTGTCGATGGTATATAGAGATCGTAGAAAATTATAGTTATAACGAGATTTTAAAAGAATTTCAACCAACTTCATTCGAAATAATCAATTGAGACAATTACATTTATGTTGTATGTGAATAAAAATTTAGCACATAATTCAAACTTGAATTGTTATGATTTCCAATTTAGAAAAAAAAAACGTTATCGATTTTATGCAAATTCAGACTTTTCTTGTAACAACGAGGCCAGGGTAAAATGTACGGCCGCATAAAGTTCACAAAATGCATTTCTATAGCACTGTTAGCCCGGTAGAATTTATTAACACGCTTACCCCGACGCATTTACGAGGCATTTATGAGCACCATTATTTTTTGTTGTACAATTTTTTTTCAATTTAAGACCTAAGTATAGAGAAAATTCTGACACTCGCAGGTCTCGTTACAATTTACACTGACCAAGTTTGATTTTTATTAGAATACTACTACAAACATTGCTTTTAAAAAATTTTTATTAGTTTTCTTTTCTAAAAAAAATTCATAATGTTATATTTTAAAATCATTCTTGCTCATAAAAATAAATGTATTTTATGTAAATAAGTAGGGTTTACAAATTTTACTTTAAAAAGTAAAAATAAAGTTAAATAAGTTTCTCGTATAGTATATATATATTTACATAAATTGAAATATTCAATACTTCAAAAATTCTCAAACTACTTAATGAAAATTATCTATTGTAAAATAGTTGGCGATAATTTGGACGATTTCAGCTAATATATTCGTTCATAACATAACTTTTATCGCTAAAAGAGCTTTGTAATGTTAATAAATGCAAACAATTAATATTTATGAAATGCATATTTTAAAAAACTTCAATACATTATAAAAATCTTTTGCCATTTAGAAATTTTATTTTTGCACCAATCAACCAATGATTCGGAAATCTAAACCTTTCCTTCTTTTACTCACAGGACTCAAACACAAGCGACCTGGGCAGTGTGGAGAACGTCTCCACTTCAGCAGTGACCTCGCCGACGAGTCCACTGGGCGCAGCGGTGACGCTCAGCAGCTCTTCCGAATCTGTCCCCGGATCCCAACAGCAGAACCACATGGACGTCCAGCCTGTAGTACCAAAAAAGACACATAGTATGCCGCTGCCCGAAATGGCAATGCGCAACAGGGCTGCGTCGACTGGTAGTGTTATGATCACAGCCAGGCGTGACTCGTCGATTAAGGATAACGAGGATCTCAATCGCACCATGCTCTTCCAGGTTGGTTGTTGGAGAGAAAATATTCGAGAAAGTTATTTTTTACTATGTAAACGGTGGTTTGGTTGTCGTGTAAATTTAAATATAATGTTGGTATTATGCAATGGTTTTGAGCAATCTTCCTTTTTCAATTACATTAGTGTACTCTAAAATTCTAGTAAAAGTTACACTAATACAAATTATCACAGAAAATAAAACAAAAATGATAATAAAAAATAATTGTCTATATTTAGGTAGGACGCCTGGACCTGAGGCTCATCAGTCCAGATCGCAAGAAGGTGTTATTACACAAACAGTTGCGAGACGTCGCAAGTTGTGTACAGGGTATAAAAAATCCAGAACACTTTGGCTTTATATGTCGCGATCCATCCGTTGAAAAATTCGTCGCCTACATCTTCAAGTGCCAATCGGAATCAGTGGCTGACGATCTGGTAGCAGGTACGCTTAAAAGTCAGTTGTGCATTTGATTTTTTACAAACTACTCACTCCTCACTTAATAGAATACAAGTTTATTTTCACACTGTTTATCGAGTAAGCTGGCATTAGTTATGTAGAAAATAATTTCTTACTACTGCAACACGTAATGATAACATCATAGTACGTGTATAACAAATATAGACATTCGAGAAGTAAAATCATACTAACAAGCTTGTTTTCTGAGCACTTAATTTTACTTTCTATTTTGCATTTAGGTAATTATCATAATAAAACTTCGTTATTTTTAGCAATCACACAAGCATTCGTGGCATCCTGCGACGTCCAGCCACGAAAGGAGCGTCCTGTCTTCTCTTGCGAGCATTGCCCCATGGTCTGGTACAGCAAACTAGTTCAGGAAATCGAAGGTAATGCATCTTTTAATACTACCTCTATCATCTATTAACCTCCGTCTGCTGCACTCGACTTCAAATAAAAGTCCAGTACTAAAAACCGACACTTTTATCTTCGCCAGGTCAGAGCGATCGTAAAACTCAAAACATTATTTTCTCACGACTGGAAATGCTACCGGAGGACGAGCAGGAGATCGTCGTGACGAAGTACAAGGGTGCGGAAGCGGCGAATGGTACCGGCAGTGGGATGAATCTTGCAGAACAGAATCAATTCCTAATGATGCTGCTACGAGCGCACTGCGAGGCCAAACAGACGCGACACGTACACGACACGGCCGAGAACAGGTACGCGCAGTGGCATTGCTCGCTCTCTTTTACTCTCCTTACCCTAGTTTACTTTCGCGAAGCTTTTCCTATTCTTTCGCGAAGCTTTTCCTATTTCGTTGGGTCGCGAGGGTGATATGTCTTTATGTTCTTTTCCTAAGGGGAATTTAAGTTAATTGAAAAAAATGATTAAAGTGGAATTTAAAAGTTTAAATCGGATTGACGTTTGGTTTTGTTTGAGAATAGTTTTTACATTATATTGTGAATTTATAATTTTCTGATAACGTTATATTACTTTTGCGTATTGCCATAAAAATGTTTTAAGTAACAATTATGACAGTTTCAAGAAGATATTACTTTTTCCAGAGAAGTTAATTTTCTTAAAAGATTTTCCTTCATGTTATCGTTAAAATTATCTCATAAAGACGTATTAGCTTTTCCAAAGCCTGTCATATAGATATTTCCTGTTTTTTCATTTAAGCATTTAAACAATTGTCTAGAAATTTCAAGGAAATGTAGATAAATTTCAAATTAGCAACATGTTTTGTTTCGTAATGAAGTGTAGAGAATGAGTATTCTTCAGAAAAAGTATATTTTTAGTAACCATTTATATTTCATTTTTATATTTAATAAGAAATATTACAACAAGCATTATCTTTTTAAATATCATGATCTATAATTTAGTACGGTGAAAATTTTGTTCAATATCACAATAAAACAAAAAAACTCTTTGTATCTATTATCAAAACTACTTGAAAATGTTACCTTTACTAAAATTAATCTCAATTCCACAGGAGCGAATTTCTTAACCAGTACCTGAGCGTCGGCGTGGGCAGTACAATATTCATGAAGGCGAAGCGCTCGCTGACCAACAGCTTCGACCATCTGATGAAGCGCAAGGGCTCGAAAGACGATTTCGGTCTGGGATCTCAAAATCACTTAAACACGGCTCACAAGCCCGGATCACAGAGTCCAGTTGGCTCGGGTACGTTACCCATGGTCGACACTACACCCGAATCGAATAGGCCTCGATCGCTGAGGGTGTCACCCGAACAACAGATAGCAGTCGCTGCGACAAGTCCAAAGAGTCCCATGATGGACATGTGAGTGCTGATTTTGAGAGATTTGATGAGTATTGATACGTTGAATAGTGGATATTATTTACCGTTGAAGGAACTAAATTTAAATAAAATAAAGAACTAAAATCAAGTATGTTTATTTTATATTAAGAGAATATCGGTTTGAAATTACTAAATTAATTCAATTGCAAATGAAAATAGGAAAGAGTGGGTTTGGAGTAAAGATGTTTCTTTTATATTCTCGTGTGAAAGTAAGCTATGTTGTGTAACGATAAACCAAAAACACACGTGAATTATTTTTAACTTTAGAAAAATATGTCTTGGCTATATTTTAAGATTATTGTTTTCTGAAATAAAAAGAAACCGTCAAACTGACGTATAACGATTAATATTTTTACCACAGATTCTTAAAAGTTGGCAACTCGCCAAAAATGTCACCGACCGAAGGTGATAACAACAAAGACAGACTACAGCAAAGCGGCTCCTGGAGGCAGGCAATTTTGAACCGCGTCGTTACGCCTGGCAAGGACCAAGACAACAAGGATGCAGTAAAGAATGCAGCCACAGATACAGTGGAGGTCAAGCCGCCAAAGAAGAGGAGTAAGGAGGAACTGCGTGAGTTATGGAAGAAAGCCATCAATCAGCAAGTCATTCTGATTAGGATGGAAAAGGAAAACGCCAGGCTCAGAGGTAAGAAAAATATTTTATGTAATAATATATTTGACTTTGAACTGGATTTTAAATTGGTTTGTATTTTTAGTTCGGCAGGAGGAGGCAACGGTTAAAAGAATAAAATTAGAGTACGACGAGTTAAGCAGTTGTAATAGACAGCTCGTCGAAGTGTGGGATTTACTAGTCAGTAAGGAATCGAGGATCTCAACAAAATGCGATAATCAAATGCTTCTCCAGGCCATTAAGCAAGGTATGCTCACTACTAATAGTATTTCATATCCTATGATCTTTTTATTTTTATCAACGCCATTTTCACTATCAAACGATTTCAGGTGTACCCAGGGGCAAGCGTGGTGAAGTCTGGCAATTCCTCGCCGAGCAATTCTGCATGAAGCAGCCGCCGTTAGAAACTAAAGACTTCCCCAATTATAACACCCCATATGAGCTGCTACTGAAACAGCTGACGTCACAGCAACACGCTATTCTCATCGATCTCGGCCGAACGTTCCCCAACCATCCGTACTTCAGCTCGCCGCTTGGCCCCGGTCAGCTGGCTCTCTTTAACCTCCTAAAAGCCTACTCTTTACTCGATCACGAAGTAGGGTACTGTCAAGGACTCAGTTTCGTGGCTGGAGTACTTCTTTTACATGTAAAACATTGACTAATTTAACTTTAGATTAACTTATACGTATTTTTCTATTGGAGCAACCTATTTAATAATTATGACGGATTTTAGATGGCAGAGGATCAAGCATTCTTCCTTCTGCGGCATCTTATGTTCCGGCGAGGCCTAAGGAAACTTTACTTGCCCGACATGGCAGCACTGCAACTTCATCTCTATCAATTGTCAAGATTACTCCATGATAGGCTTCCAGATATTTATAATCATTTTGACAAACATGAAGTTTCGCCTACGTTATACGCAGCTCCCTGGCTCCTTACACTCTTTGCCAGCCAATTCCCTCTTGGTTTCGTCACAAGAGTTTTCGGTATGTTCGAAAATCCTATTTTCATTTTGCTCGTAACTTTTAGTAGGTCCACGATGATCTACATTTCTTTACGTTACGTATTTATTTAAATTTTTCTAATAACAGAAAAGAGTACACTACAATTACATATTAAAAATAAGATTTTATTACTAGATCTAAAATTAAATATAAAAAAATATTAATAAATTTTAGAATACATTTTTTTTATAATTCAGAAGTAAAACTTAAAACGCATAAAATTAAGAAAAAACCTAATGTTAATTTTTTTTATATTTAAGGTAGCATGAGCGGTGAGTGCCGTATCAAGCCAGGGGCCCTGAAAAGGGCTTTCTCGTTTTACTAAATTTTATGATTAAATTTTAATAAGAAACATGTATTTTTATTTTTAAACACGTTAATATAGAAACTATTCCTATTAAATATAAACTAAAAAGAAAATTAGAAATTTTTTTCTCGTTTTAGATCGGAGTGCTGTTATAATTCACACTCCTGGTGTATATATATACACTTTAGCCGCTATTATTTATTTATTTTTATCGGCAACCCATTATTATTTTTATACTAATAGAATCCTTATTATAAATACTATAACCACCTACTTTTTTGCTAAGTAATAGTATTTTATAATAATGCCATGAATCATTAATCAGCAAAAAAGATAGACGTGGCTATAAGCTCCGTGTAAAAGTGTGCTATTTTGCAACTGTTTTTCTTTATAATTTGGTCGGCGATCTTATGGTTTCTTGGCAGCTATGGAAAGTTTAAGACTTGAAGAATATTTCAGTCAAGTTTTCAAATTGATTTAGTATTTTACAAAAGTCGCTCATGTTACCTTAAAAAAATACTTCGATAATTTGCAGAATAATATTATATTTACATCAATGTAATGAAATAAACAGTTACCGTTTAATTTTACATATAATATTCAATACATTATGATATTATGTTACCATTGCTCGGTCGGTGTTACCATTGCTCGGTCGGTATTACCATTTAAGGCGCAAAGTTTGAATTTCCAATATTGATTTAATCAGTATTCATACGATTATATGTAAATTTAATTTCAGTAACACATGTAGATTTATTTTTTTTTTTTTTAATAAAATTTTTTTATAAGTGTGCGATTTTTATCCAATTTTGAAGATGTCAAGCACAGGTAAATTTTTAAAATTGGTGACGACAGGGTCCTCGGTAGTATAGTGGTCAGTATCCCCGCCTGTCACGCGGGAGATCGGATTTTTTTTTTAATTCTTATTGCTTATTTACGTTCGTTTCGCATAAAATATTAAATTTTTCTTAAATTTGATTAAGTGTTTATTTATCAATAATATATTGTGGCTATCGATCAAGTGAATGATCCAAAATACGCACTATAACATATCAGAATAGTATTTTAAAGTAAACGGGTATTTGTATTAATCATTTCACCAAAAAACGAATCATAAATATTAATTTTCAACCTAACATTTGTGCAAAATTAATTGATGATTGCAATTTCACTTACTTCTACTTGTAAAAATATAACTTTTTATTTTTTCAATATCGCTAAGTAATTTTCTACAATTCTAAAATTCCTAATATTAAATAAATTAAGTATTTTTGTAATTTATCATTACCGATAACAATAATTTTTATTTTTTCAGATTTATTATTCCTTGAATCTTCTGAAGTCATTTTCCGTGTTGCACTTGCCCTTTTGGAAGAACATCAAGACCAACTATTGTGTTGCGATAGCTTTGAAGAAATCATGGAATATCTAAAGGTATTTAATGCAATCTATATAATAAAATAATTTAAAAATACAAAATAAAATATTCTACTTTATCGAATACTTATCTTTAATATTTACTTAACAGACAAAGGTACCAGCTGTTGACAAAGTAACGTTAGATAGAGTAATGAAACGGGTGTTCTATCCCGATATGGAAATGGCCAAACAACTTAATGAATACCGTGTTGAGTACCAAGTACTCCAAGAAGAAATGTTATCGGTCAAACCGCAAATAGAAAATATGGAAAAATTGGAGTTACTTAATAAACAATTGACGCAACAGAATCAACACCTTAATGAACAACTTGAGGTACTGATATTTATTATATTTTCACATATTCGAACTACAATTCAAATGAACTACAATATAAAAAACTACATAATACTTTACAGATCGCTATGGCAAACCTCCACCGCATGGAGACAACACGCACTCTGCACCAAACAAGCGTCCATCGATTGGAATCTCAGAACCGCAGCCTCGAGGTCACCATCACCACCATGGGCTCCTTCATTCAGCAGCTTATCGACTCGCGAACGGACATCGAGATCCCAGGCGACGTACGTCGCATCGTTGCCCAGTTATCCCTTGCTGAGAAGCGTCGCAACAATCTGCGTCAGACGTCGCGTCTCATCGAGGATAACAACAACAAGTATGATATGCGCAAGACGAATAGCACTGGTAACAGGGATGCTCGCCTCGTCAAAGCCAATAGTATGATGGAAACTCCCTATCCATTGAAATCCGCCCTTAGCCAACCTAATCTCGGTTCGAAGCTCGAGAAGGTCTCGTCGTTCTTCGCCAACTCGCACAACCACATCAAGCAGCAGCGTGCCCAGATGGCTGCGATACGTTACGAGGGTAGCAACGAGACCGTCAACTCGCTCAACAGCAATGGGGGCAACGACGAGAATGATCCCAAAACTGTGAATATCGACATACAGATAACTGACGCAATGAATAACACGGGGGTGGATAATGGCACGGTGCAAAACGATAATCTCAAGATCGATGCGCTCGCGAACCTTGAGAAGTCTGTATCCCTGCCGAGGAACGCCAAGATACAGCTCAAATCCTCCAAGTCGGCTTACGAATTGGGTAAGTAGGGGATTACTAGTTAGACGCGACGCGTTAAGAGGATAAGTCGGGGAGGAAAAGAGTGAACGCGCGAAAGTTGAGCGTGCAATTCGACTTGTTTTCTTGTGAAATACTCGATGACATAGAGAAATGTTAGATTTATAATTGGCTATTTTCTCTTAAAAATTAATATTTCTAATATTTATAAGTCATAAAAAATAACTATTCGGATAGTTATAGAATAGTAATTTAACGATATTATAAGCATATCTTATTGATAAGATATTAAAATTATAGAGTTTAATCGATAACTTCTAAAATATTTTCTGATAATTACTAATCTTGCTATTTAAATTTTGTTCATTTAGGAAGCGTACGAAAAATACCAACAACAAAGCTCGAGGACACAAACGCGGATTCACTGACGAATCTCTCTGGCACGATGCACCCATTGGACACGTGTAGTGATGTGAACTTCAAATATGGCGGCACGACGAAGCTCAAGTCGATAAAACCGGTGCGTGCGGGTGGCGGTCAGAACGGCTCGCCCGACAACAACAACAAGGAGATCCAGCAGAATCCACAGATTCTGAGCAGATAGCAGATGCTTTTGCTCAAGATTCTTAAAAGAAACCTGTCGTAGATTGATTGAGATGGAAGAGATAACAGAAAAAAAGAACGCGTTATTTAACGAAGACAGAGAACCTCGTCAATTAATTATCGTCGCCATCAATTATATATACCGTACCGTATACGTTTCTGCGTATTATATTGCCAAATATTAACCGTTACAATTGTAGCAACCGATCCACGACCGACTCGGTTTCAGTCGTTCTTTTGCTGCTGCGTGCTATACACACACACATACATGAAATACACTGAGTTTCCGTTCGACGATGGGCGAAGTAGAAAAAGAGAAAAAGAAAAAGTTCTAAGGTTTGAGCGCGAGATAGTAGCAAAGTCGTAGAAAGGTAAGATATAACTCAAAGAAACCATATCTTGCAAGTCACAATAACGAGGAAGAGATATAATTTTTAGTGCCTAAGTTGTAGATGTACATTTGACATGAGTAAGAAGTTGAGAGAGAGGGAGGGAAAGAGAGTGTGAGTGTGCGAGAGCGAGAGAGAGTGTGTATCGCTCGTGACAACTGCCAACAAAATTCGTTGTCATTGGCAGGCGTTCGACTACATGTGTAAACAAAATTACTGAACTTCATCGCACATACACAAGAGACAAAAAGAACAGAAAGTGTTCGCGTACACATACATGCATTACACGAACATTCTGACATTGACACGGAAGACAAAATACGTGTGCGCACGGGTGAAGGAAATTTGTAATTTTGTAACATATTTTTAGGATTCCTAAATGCTGAATGTAATCGTAAAGCCGATGGTATTATTTAAATTCTGCTTAGATTATTTACAAAGACAAACAGAAAATCCGTCAACGTAAAATCATAATTGTTGTAAGCGAAAAGCGAATAAAAAAAGAAATTTTATAGTCAAACGTAATGCATATTTTTAAATTAGCCAGGAAAAAAAACTATGCTTACAAAAACTCTCCAACGCTCTTCCATGTAATGTTTAAAACTTGCATTATACGTAGCAAGTTCAGTCATTCTTTCTTGAGATTTTGCAGGTTCATTTCTTACATTTTCTGAATGTGTTATAACATTTGATTCGATTCCGATTATGCAGAGATTGTCAGCTATGACAGATTTTTCGATGCATATTTACATAGAGTAACCAAAAAAATCATAAAAAAAATTTATTCAAAAATATGACAAATTATAAAACTATATAATATATTTTATAGTGATTAGATTTATACTTTAATAGGTGATATAACCATTACGTTCAATTAAGTGCGATGACGAAAACTTGGACTTCCACCAAGCTGAAGACAAAGTGCGATGAAGAATTTGAGGATTATAAAGAGATAAAAGAAAAAACACAAAAACCGTACACGAAAAAAAAGTACGCGAAGTAGGCTTAGTGCGATATAGTCTAGGACTTGTGATGTTCATTGTAGATAATCCCTTGTTGGTATACGTGTTTCTTGTCTTAAACCATTGTAAATTAGGTTGATATTAATTATAATTAATTATTCTATTTTCTATCGAGCTTTGGGTAGAAAATAACCCATGAAATTTCCCCTTTGTAGGTGAAAGTGATGAAGTGGCGTGCACTGTGTTGTATGTTTCAAGCGCAATTTCTGCTATGTTTGAAAATTCGTTTGAATATTACTTAAAAGGATGTGAAAAAATACCATATGAAAATTTCATTCATGCAACGGTAACCGATTTGTCTTCCACCCTTTTAATATATTTATCTTTGCTTTGTCAAGCAATTTTTTTTTTGTTATTTATAAAAATTATTTTAAAAAATGCTTAAAATAACCAAACCAAATTCTTTTATGTGATCTGTAAATAAACGAGAATATTTATTTATTGGCGATGATTATTTTTCACATCCCTTTGAATATTACATTTGTGTTACTCAGGAATGGTTTACTTAACTTCATTCTCTTGGAATGTCGATTATCATGTAATTTTCGTTTTTCAATTTAATTTGCATCGTAAGATCGATGTTATAATGTAGAAGTATTCGATGAGTATGTAAACTATTTAAAGGAGGGCGCAATGGAAAAAATAAATGAAAAACGAACCGAGTCTTTTTGAGAATTATAGAAGTTCTCTCTTGTGCGAATAGGTTTACTACTTAGAATCTAGAGATTCTAAATGAAAAATGTGATAGTGCGAAGTGCTCTTCTGTGGTTACTTCTCGTGCTGGATTTTTGTTTTATTTTTTTTATGTTAAACATTGCAGGACAATTATGATTTGTTACTTATGGTCGCGAGAAAGATAAGGCGAGATATTATAAATGATATATAAAATGTCATGTCTTACGTGGCCAACTAGAATCAATAGTCTTCAATAAAGAAAGAAAAACATGTGATTGAGGATGTTCTGTTCTTTAAAACTTTCCCACGTTTCCCAAATATCCATATATATTTTTCTTGTCCTAGTTATTAAGAAAATTAGAATTAATATATTTATAATATAATTTTTAGAGACTAAAATTAACGATTTTACAATATAGAACAATTGTTTACAAATATTTTTTGCACTTAAAAACTTTCGGGTTTTTCACATGTATAAATAAGCACTATAGTCTTGAAAGTCACGCGCTGCACGATTATATTAATATTACTATTGTCAAAGGAGAATTTATGAGGAAAAGTTTAAAATTATGCGGCATTTGAGTAAATGTTACGGTAAATTTTTTATATTGTATGTTGTTTCTTAATATCTATTTTAGCATCTGTTTTCGTTATGATTTGAATAAATCTCTTAAAGCATCATCGAATATCATAAGAAGTTATATCATCTTTTATTTGCACGAATGAAAAGCAATTATATATATATAATATTAAAAAATCACTATGACAAGTATGAATAACTAAAAGTTTTCTACTTATTATTAAGTTTTATTGATTAATACGAACGTTCTATACAGTACAATCCCATGAAAATTATGATAATATTTTACCCACTCGAAGAGTTGATTAAAGTAATCTTTAATCAAATCGTTGATTAAAGTAATTAAATCTAGTTACACAGACTAACACGTGCCTCTATTCGTAGAAAATGAATCTCTTTTTCTTGTATTTTTCACGTAATCGTTGAAATTTCACGAAAAAATAAGGTGAAAATTAACATAAACTTGAAGAAAAACAGTTGAGCGGAACGAATGCTTACCTTCACGCTTTAATTATTGAATCTTTCCTTGTATATGAGACAATTAAACAGCAATCGTTCTTTCTTGGAATTCCAAAAAAAAAGTTATCACACATACACCTGGTACCCTGCAATCAACATATAAAAAAAAATTTCACCCACCAATCAATTTATTTCAATTTCTGTAAAAGCCCACTTCTCCACCCACGAAAACCCATAAATTCCACAATATTGTTTGCTTCGTCTTCATGCTCGTGAGGATTATGCTTTATCGTGAGCATTGACTTTCTTTATCGCTCGTAATAATATATGTTTAAAGAGCAAAAAAGAAGCCACCTATTCAAATAAAAATCGCATAATTGTCAGTACGCGACGGGCTGTATATATGAGCTGGTAGCATTGATCTAAGGGCTTTTTTAAAGGTGGATTAAATCAGGTTGACACCGACCGCGACCATTAATATTCACACGACGCGCGGTCATGAATAGTTTTAGAGTTTTCCTGCTGATCGCGGCTCTTGCGGTATCGGCATACGCCGCGCAAGAGTCCGAGGCGGCGGTCAGTAAACCCGTTACGGAGGCTCTCGACAAAGCTGCGTCCGATACTAGGAAGCGACAGATGCAGGGAGGACGATGCTAGTGAGTATACAAAATGAGTCTGTAATATATTTTAGTGTCAAATGTTGATGTAACAGAGATAATATAGTTTTTTAATTTATCGAGACCATTTTGCTTTTTTCTGCTGTTATTTATCATCTGCATGGTTACATCCATACTGAGCGTTTTAGTTACCTATATAAACAGGGCGACGTTAAATAACATAAAAAAAATCTTTGACCCTTAATAAAGTATAATTAACTTTAGTTGTACAAATATTAAATATTTCCTGTGAGGAATAATTTTGTAGAACCTTCTTACATATAGTTTTGTAAATTTCTTGTAGCCGGTTTTCCTATACGGACTATATATACTTTTGAATTTCACCAAAGCTTTTATTGCAATTGCTAATGACCTTACTTCGTTAAACTTCAGTTTTCAATACTAAATTATGTATTTACACAAAACAGTTCCAATCAATTCGAATGTACAAATGGACAGTGCATAAACAGCAGATTACTTTGCAACGGACGTCAAGACTGCAGAGACGGCAGCGACGAGTCGTGGGCGATCTGTTATAATACTGGCACGACGACAACCACTGAAAGGTAATTTTACGTTAAAAGTAAAAAAAAAAAATTTTAATGTATTTATAATTAACAATTTACAAAACATTCGATAATCGCACTTAAAGCCTCTGTACTCACTAATTACGTATAGTAAAATGAAAAATGTAATATTTATAATTAAACCCACGTAGAGTTATGTTCAATTTTTCGATTTCATCAGTATTTTTTTCGATTTTTTTTATTTTTCCTGTTGAATTATATCTAATATAACGATACACCTCCATACGATAATCGATCCAATCCGACCACAGATACCACCCTCTAAAAGGAGAAGAGAACCAAAACAACCAAAACAACCAAAACAACCCCAACAACCAGAACAACAACAACAACAACAAACAAGGCGGCTTCTCCTGTACAATCGGCCAATTCTCTTGTACGAGTGGCGAGTGTATCAAGCAGACACAAGTTTGCGACGGCTACGCTGACTGTGTCGACGGCAGCGACGAGGAGGACAGCATCTGTCCTGATAACAACGGCAGCAACAACAACGGCGGTAATAATAACGGTGGTAACAACGTTCAATGCCAACCTGACGAATTTCGCTGCAACAACGGCGAGTGCATATATGCTGGTTACAAGTGCGACGGTACTGTACACTGCAGCGATAATTCAGACGAGGATTGGGCCATGTGCCAGCCACAGCAGACTACGAGGTGAGAGAGAGAGAGGCGCGTGTGGTTATACGAGGGCGAGTGATTGATAAGATTATAGCTGCATAGGGATTACGGCGGGCGAAGTGGACCGAGTATGGACGTTGTCGTTGATGGGTCGTTGATGATTCTTTTTTTTTCCTCTGGTCGTATAAAATACATAGTATATAGGCAGGTGACGTACGCGCGGTTACAGATTATCGTTTTACCATATTAAATATGTTTTTATTAAAAAGAAACCATCTCGAAAAAACGTATAAGAAATTCGTAATTAGCTGCAACATTTTTTACATCATCTTATACCTTTTCTTCGTCCAGCCGACCACCAGTAACATCCCGTCCACCTATCGGCGGTAATAACGGCGGTAGCGGTGGCGGTAACTGGCAGCAAAAGCTTACGCCCTGTCAAGTACCTCGTCAACCGGAAAACGGACGCTGGCGTCTGCACAGATCGCTTTGCGACTCGAACCGCGAGTGTAACGCACCACCAAATGTCAGGACTATGGATCCAGGTAGCTATCTCGTCTACAATTGTGAGGACGGATTCAGTCTGTCTGGTAGCCGCGACGTACTCTGTGGGCCTGGTGGCAAATGGGTGCACGAGCCTAAATGTGAACGTAAGTATAATATATTTTGTCGAGTTGTGGTTCTTTGATCGGTTTGGAAGAGTATAGTTATTTTCTTTTTTGCTTTTTGCTTATTTTTAAGATTTTTCTAATATTTACTTATTGTTGTTTTTAATTTATTTGAAATGAAGAAAGATAAAAAATGTGACTCATAGTTGAGGCTGTTTAATGGTAATCAGAAAATTTATTGCTTGTGATAATACGTACGAGGTAACATTTAACGATGAAAGAATAGTATGTAAGAGGGAGACATATATTACACGTGTTATCATGTAATAAAGGGTTACTTTGGGTTGTCTTATTAAACTACATTTATTTCAAAGTAACAATTTTTCTATTATATAGTAATAATAATGTTTTGACGATTCATTGAATTATTACTCTTCGTATAAATTTTCATAACAAAATTAAAAATTAAACTCAAGTGCATAAATATACGATGATTAATTTCTTAATATAACATCTTTTACCACAAAACTGTACTTATAGACCGAAACTTTTTAATTAAAAATTCTGCCCGAAAAGACGACATTTTCCCTTAAAATACAGGGTCAAATTCACGGTCCAAACTTTTCCTATCATCGTGACAAAAGACTTTACCCTACTTCCAAAGCCATAAAAATAAAATTAGCCCAACCGCTACGTGAAACCCAGAAAAAAAACTTTCCAAAAAATCTCCACAACGATAGCATCATCGATTTATCCCTTATAATACTTGTTTCCACAGAGATCAAGTGTCCCGATCTCAGCTCCTCAACGACTGAAGCTCTCTGCCTGTGGAATAACGTTGCTGTGTCATGCGAGGTGCCTGCCCCAATCGGCACACGTGGTGACCTCAAATGTCGTGATGGTTTCGTCCAGGAGGTGACGTACCAGCCTACCTTCAAAAATGTTACCTGCCAACCTGATGGTAAATGGAGTCCCAGACCCATCAAGTGCGTGAAGAAACCCAAGAAAGTCAAGCTTGTCCTCGAGGGTGACATGATTATTTTTGATTAGAAAGATTTTTGTAGAATTGCTTTTTTTCGTTGTGTAAAAAAAGTATTTTTTGAAAATGATCTTTTTATGCTGTAAATTGGAATGAGAATAGAGAGTTCTAAAGTATTGCAATGAATGTGAGAACTCAAAACTATTGTAAAAAGTTGAAAGTTATAATATATTTTGATACTGTTTCTAGTTTAAAAAATAAACTGTTGACTTGTATAAATACGTTTCAAGCATTGTTACTCTAATTCTTATACTTTCCTAGTTTTCCTACATAATAAAAAAGTAAATATTTAAATTATAATTCAGAAAAAAAACAAAATGATTTTTCGTAATTTAACATTTTAGATTCACTTTATATACTTAAAAAGAAAATGTTATAAACATAGGAAAAATTTAAGGAGCAATAATCAAAATCGTGTAGGGTTTTGTTTTTAAGTATGTATATTTCGTATTCAAAATATAATAATGAACATTACACATGATGCTAGCTCTCATACCGCAACAGTCGGCGAAAAAAACCGTCGCTTACATTGGTACCATGTTGTCGTTAATTTTTTTTTTTTTTTATTCTCATATTAGTCGAGCGCATACGTTAGCGGCTAACATCCAGAAGAAACGGATCATCGCAGCTTATCCCACGGGTTTTTTTCTTATTTTCATTTTTTTCTTATTTTTGAAAAAAATCGTATATACTTTCGATACAGAGGCATCGAACTTTTCCCAAGATTCTGTTCGTTGCTATATACGTATGACGTCGCATCAGTCGCGCGTGCGTCCCGTTGTTTTGCGATACAGTTAACCACGATGCTGTTATTTAGCCCTCATTAGTTAGGTAGAATTAGATCGAGAGTATTTAGGTAGACAAGCAAAAGGCCCATGCGCTCATACTTATTTCGTTTCCTTTACGGTTTCGATAGCATACTCGCATACACGCACACATACACATCTCTCGTTTACTTTCCCACGTTCATGCTCATTGTTATACACACTTATTTTTCCCCCGATATTCCGTTTATTCGTTCGTTAAAGCCCCCGAAAAAATTTGTTTGTTTATACTTCGATTGATATTTAATTTATAATACAGTGGCAAGAAAAAACAACACTCAAACCGCCTTATAACTCTTACGTTTACTCGTTATTATTATGTATTCATCACAGTGATAAACGAAAAATATATGTATATATAATATATATCATTTTCTTGTACAGAATATTCTTTCGTTATAATTATAATCGGATAGAAATAGCCACATCCTGGTACTCTTTACACGGTCTGTTTTTTTTTAGCTTTTTACACGTTATTTTTTTTTTCATTTTGTTCCTCGCAAAGACTCCCTTTCGCTCAAGTATTTCGTCACAAAAATCACGTCACGTGTATACCTTTTACATCTTACATTCTATAGAAAAATCGTTATTATTTCTCTTTCGTTTTTTTCGCGAGTCGCGCGTTCGGCATCGTTTTTTTTTCCGCGCCCACATATCTGCTACTTGACGCCGGAAAATCAGGACAATAGTTAGTTGTCTCCGATACGGAGAAAGCGTCACACGCTTTCGCTTTTTATTTTTTTCTTATTTTTTAATATAGATGTGATGTAGAATCCAGTTTATATAATATACTTCGTCACGTTTTTTTCGTTTTACTTATTTATTCTTATTAAACATCTAGATTTTTGTTCTGTATTTACACTTATAAATAATATTTCGTTGCCACCGACACCTAAGGTGTGTGTTCCTCCCATCTCCTTCATCATTCTTAGCTGCGAACATTAACAAAAAAGCGCTGAATCTAACGTCCGTGTCGACGAGAAAAATCAAAGCCGTCGAGAGGATCATTTCCGCTTTACAAATTGACCTGTACACACTTTCCCCTTTTGCAAATGTATATATCGCATTAACAAATTTACATTGTAAAAAAAGAAGAAGAAAAAAAAATACGGAGTACAATGCACGGTATTGGTACAGTTTTTTAGTCTCGGTATTTACAAAGTACAAAAGGTTTGTTGTCGTTCGATTTCTCTGAGAAAAGCTTCGAACAGTTTACGTGGCAGA
Source organism: Torymus tubicola (assembly GCA_035583055.1). Taxonomy (NCBI): domain Eukaryota; kingdom Metazoa; phylum Arthropoda; class Insecta; order Hymenoptera; family Torymidae; genus Torymus; species Torymus tubicola. Next base: position 59,212 of record JAWWEQ010001981.1, read on the forward strand.
ATATATTGGTTCTTTTATGGATCTGTTCAGACAAAATATTCTTAATATTCTCGTACGTAAATGCAAGTATCCGCTATTTTTTTTACGTTTGTTCAAGCTTATAAGTTACGTCGTCATTTAAAGTTAGCGTTAATAATTCGCCATCAAATGTTTAGTTGGATACAATACCAGGCAGAGTTAATAAATTATTAAATAATACACCAAAAAAAATAATGTTTCAATAATAATAATAATAAATAATTTTTAAAAGAAACCGCATTTTATGCATGTTTTGTGCTGCCGTTGACACTTTAAAAAGATGCTCGAAAGACATTGTAAAGCTTATATATCAATCGTTTTTTTAAATAACGAAAAGAACAAAAAAAACGTGTTAGCTCAAAAAACAATATATCAGTCGTAAATCTAAGAAGAAAAAAAAGGAAATACATAACTTAAGAATCATGTTCTACGTATAATAAGTACAGTAAAATTTCGTGGAGAATCCTTCGACCATTATCCGAAGCATATATATCCTAGCGTTTCTCATCTGTTATCCATTTTATGACCGCCTGTCTTAAAAACAGTCTTATCTATACAATATTTAAATTATTATATACATTCGTGTGCATCCAGTCACAGAATACAGACTACAAACAAATTCTTCTCGCTGCCCCTTCTTTCCTCGTCCGAGATAAAATTTCATTTATCAACTGTCGTGTAGAGTACCACTTTCACGGATCGATGTTCGACAAGAAGAAGAAGAAGAATAAAGAAAGAAAAATGTCGTCTCGCTTATTTATACCCTGATCGTATTTACAGGCTCTGTTGCACTTTTTCCGTCTCGCTTCGCGCAATAAACTCGGCCCTATTCGTCTCTCTATATAGACATTTACGCATTGGTCGGGCGCGCGTTTGGAGGCTGCTGTCGAGCAATCGCTTATCTATTTGTTCTGTTATTTTTTTTTTATCTGGCTCCTCGATCATCCCTCGAGCAACATTTTTCGTCCGTTCCTTAAAAATTTCTTTCTACGTCCTTCCTTTTTTTATATATAATATTTTTTTTTAAGTTTGTTTCATTCTTTACCTTTTCTTTTATGCTTATATATTTCGTCATGTAAGTTAAAATAATGAATTGTGCTCGAGGGTATCATCGACGTTACTACTCGTTTCGCAAAAGGCACACAGCGCCGTTTTCTCGCAATCACGTGTCGTTGAATAATCGCTCGTTGCGGAAGATTCCTTGAGGAGTATATAGCATTCGACTTTTTGTTTTAAATTTTCACATTTGTACTCGATAGATCATTCAAAGAAAAACAACAAAGCATATTGCAGGATTTAATTATAAGCACCATTTCGATTTGTCTATACTCTAATTTGATCTTATTACAAAGTAGATATTCTCTGCGCGCTGTTTCTCTCGTTTAAGGAAATCTTCGTATAACTGAACGACCATATAGTTTCGTTACTTTTTAGCTTGTTAATTTACAAAATAAAGATTTCTTTAACATTACATAACAGATACAATAAAATAAAGAAACTTGCGGCGATCGTGAGCGATCTAAAGCTAATCAATAATAGTCGACAGACCATTGTCAATAAATATCGGATTCAGCGCGTCTCCTTCAGAATCACCAGTGACTCGTCAATAACATGAAAAAAAATTCATTCGTCCCGTATGTAATAAAACAAAAACAATATAATTTCATCGAATGAAACAAGAATTATATTATTCTCTCTCTCTCTCTCTAGTATCAGCTCTGAATCCGACACGATAAAAGAAAAAAAAATAACCTTTGTCGATTGAATAAAAAATAAGCTTCAATCCATTAACGTTGAGCAAACAATGCCAACGCAACGTCTATACATCGTCATTCCACAATCTTAAAAACAAAAATCACCATTCGTCGTCTATATTCTTCGTTAATGGATTAAAAACCATAAATGCATAAGGTACAGCAAAAAATCTCGAATATAATAATAATAATAATAATAATAATAATTCCTTTCTACCTTTCTCCTTCCTCTCTGTCTATCTCTTCCTTCATAAATATACACGTACAACGCGCGTCGACAGCAGTCTCCAAACTTCTCCCTCTCTCACTCTGCACTTGCTCTCTCTCTCTCTCTCTCTCTCTCTCTTGCTCTCACGCACACGCGCACCCATCCACCCACTCTCACCCACGCACACACACACACCATCGCGTCGCGTTTCGCCCGTTAAATATACATATCTATAATATACATATATAAGGTTCGGCGTCGTCGGTTGCTACTGCTGCTACTGCTGCTGTGGCCGATCGATGAGCGCCGAGCAGTGCGGCAACGGCGGAGGCAGCCTAAGCGAGCCTCGCTGTCGTCGTCGCCGTCGTCGTTGTGTAGCAAGCTACGACGCATCATCTCGATAGGACGCCGCAGAGGAGGGTCAAACCAACGGACAGACCGACTGAGACCCTCGCCAGGGACGATGAAGAAGCCGAGCTTGAGGCTGCGCGCGTTAGGTCCTCGCATACTCCTGGAAATTGATAAAGATATTTTTTTTTTAGAAATTGATTTTGATTTGCGTTAGGAAAATGCGTTATGATAATATATTGTTAATTCAAATTGAATATCTATGTGAATTCGAATACTAGTTTTAAAAATTATTAGCTTTTACAGCTCGGATTCATATTTTTGTAGTTGTGTATCTCTTCTCCTTTTTCTTTTATTAGTTCCGATATTATTTTCGGGTAAATCAACATTTAAGAAAATAATGTAACATATTTCAACGAAAATAATGGATATCTAATTTGTATATAACTAAACGTTTGAAATATATTTTCTTATTTAATAACAAAAATAATAACTTCAATAATTATCACTGCGTACTGCTCTCAACTAACAAATTAAATTTAATAGATTGACAGTTGCTACTCTTTTTATTTCCGTACACAATTTCAAATATCTATAATCTTAAATTGTCATATTTAATGAATATCACTTGTACTCTACGCACATACAATCAAGAACTCCCGACTAAATCAATGTTCCGTACAACTATAGAAACTCTCGCAAAGCATCATCTCGATTAACTACGCTATAACGTATCTTTTAATCCAACCGCAGTTTAAACTTCCCATTCATCAATAATCAACAACTACATACACATAACAATGCGACGTAAAAATAACAAATAAATTTAAATGTACATAATATGCTATGCGCATACCTTGATTTGCGAGCTTGGTCCACTGATCGGACGCGCCCCGCTGGCAGAAGTTCTGCGGCCTCGATAGCCAGAGCTCCTGCTGCTCAACTCCATCCGCCTTGTCGTGTAGATCCTTCGTGCCCTCGCTCAGCCGCATCGAAACGCACAGCGTCTCGCGTTCCGTGCTCGTCTTGTTGCGCGACACGATCGTGTACCACGTGCCCTCTTCCTCCCAGCTCCCGTGGCACGAGTACGACGAAACTTTAATGGTAACAGAGAGAAGAAAGTCAGGTATGAGAAGAAGAAAAAAAAGTTGTTAATTCGACGCCTTGTCCGACGTTTAATTTAAGTTTTCACGGATATTTTTCTTTTTTTATAGTTTTAAGGTATATATA